>UWNZ010306579.1:0-16449 GCA_900474215.1 Andricus inflator
CAACTGTCTTCTAAACAATTCGTATTTTTTGCTTAAACATTCAACTGTTTGGTTAAAAATTTAACCGCTTTTGGTTAAGTTCAATCTTTTTTGTTTAGAAATTCGGCCATTTGGTCGGAAATTCATCTTTGTAAGTCGAAAATTAAACTATGTGGTTAAAAATTCAACTATTTTTTAAAAAGTTTAGTTATTTTCTTGAAAGTTCAACAATTTTGGTTGAAAAGTTATCCTTTTTCTTCGAAAATTCAACTGCTTTGTTGAAAATTCGTATTTTGAGGTTGCAAATTCAACTATCTGGTTTTTGAACAGTCCCATAAACTATTCAAATTAAATTCTTGAAATTGGAAATTCTGGTCCTCTTTAGGAACACGAAGTTAAAATGTCCCTCTTGTGCCTCCAAGTGATGAGGTCAAAGATCATAAAGGATTGGGTCGACACTGAAGATGAGGTGACTTATTGTTTTAATGAAGCCAAGGACAATGCAAAATTCATTCAAGCTTTGGAAAAATGCTGTCATTGTTTGTATCTCGATGATCCTGTATGCAGTTTTTCTATTCGAAAATATTTATCATACATCAGCAAAAGATTGTTTTTTAATATTTTTTAATTTCTTAGGTGAAAATGAGAGACTCTTTAGTATCTCTTCTGCAAACTGTCAGGCTGATTTACAATGTATCTAGATATTACAACACTTCAGAAAGAACGAGTTCTTTGATGGTTAAAATCACTAACCAGATGATTGCAGCTTGCAGGGATTATGTGACTAAAAGGGGACGAGAAAATGTTTGGGGTCAGGATCGAAATGTTGCGAGACAAAGATTGAAACATTGTTTGAGATTAAATAAGTAAGATATAAAATCTAATGCAAAACTTAATTTAAACTTTTATAAAGCTTGTCAAATCTAATTTATTTTCGATAGAGCATACAGAGAAACGTATAGATTAGTTCGTTGTTCTCCAGCAATCACAGAACAAGAATTTGCTTTTTCCGAAACCCAAGTTTTTGGAAGATTCGATTCATTCTGTGCCAGGATCAGAAAGATCCTGACCATGTTTGATCTTATCGAAGACTACCAAGGATTGTTTAAAAGAAGAATGGAAGGATTGCTACTAGGAGAAGGTAAAATTTCTTTCCTCTTGTCTAAAGGTAAAGCGAATTCTAAAACTGATATTCATCTGAATCTTCAGCCTTGGATGAAGCAATGAAGACCTTTGAAGAAACAAAGAAAGTTGCTACCAGCAAATCCTATGATTACTTAGATCCCAGGAATCTTGAATTTGACAAGGACTATGATGTATTTATGGCCGAAACCGATGCTCTAAAGAAAGATATTGGACAAATTATTGAAAAAAACTATGCTGATGTTTGGGAAACACCACAAGGAATTCGTTTCTTGACACGCTTTGAGAACGTAAGTCAAGAACAAACTCTTTCATAGTCAAGATTAAAGAATAAAACAATCTTTTTGTTTTTAAAGGTTAGTGAGAAAATCCCATTAACAAAGCTTGATGAGAAGTATACTTTGGTGGTTCGTTATTGCGACAAAGAAGTTGAAAGGATATTAAGACTGTTCAAAAGACAAAGAGATGATCCACCTTTGCCAAGACACCTACCACCTATTGCCGGAAGACTAACCTGGGCTAATTCTCTAAAGTACAATTTAGATTCGAAATACCAATTCCATTCGAAATCCCAAAGTTAATCATTTATTTCTTTGTTATCATTAGAGTTCATATGGATGATCTAGCCAACTCTGTATCAAACCATCCAGTCTTAAAAACTTTACCAATAACCGCAGACCTAATTCGAAGATACAATCACGTTACGTCTGTTTTATCACAGTACCAAACTGACATTGCTGAAGTTTGGACTCATCAGAATTCATGGGTTATTGAAGAATGTTTAAAAAAGTTAGTAGTTTCATCAGTGAAATTCTTCCAAGGTTTGTAGCATGGTCATTTTCAGCCATAAGCAAATCAACTTTCGATTTACAGACCGCTGCTAGCAATTGACCGAGAATCTGGTAAAGTCAAGGTCAACTTAGACGGTCGTATCCTCCTTCTTCTCAGAGAATCTGATTGTCTAGCAAAGCTGAACTTTGAACTACCAATTGTAGCTTTGACAATCTTATCAAAAAGGAATCACTTTACGTTAATAAATGATTCTCTCCAATTGCTGATAGAAGAATTTGTAGCAACTTCAAGAAGGGTCAAACTGGAAGTAAGACCCCTTTTGTTACCACATCTTGTCCGTATCACTTCTTTACTAGGACCTGGACTTGTCTCTCTAACATGGACGAAATCCGAGTGGAAGACATTTTGTCAAAATACTAGAGAGCAAATCAAGACTTTTGATGTTCTCATCACTCGGGTCCATGATGTCTATACAAACAGGTATTTTCACTAAGTGAACTTATTCAACACTCTTCAGTATTCTTCCAGAATTTATTATTATTCTGATTCTTCTTAGGATTCTGCAAGTTCTAACAAGTATGCAGAAAATCACTCTGCATTCTTTGCCTGAGGATCAACCATGGAGTGTGGAATATTTTATAGAAAAAATAGAAGAAACTTGCAGAGCTGCTGCTGACGATTTGAACCGAAAGAGCATGATGGTAGAAGAAGCTGTTGAGGAAGTATTGGAACTGGTTAAGAATGCAGCTACTGCTTTCAAGGACACCCTTGACTCGGGTCAGTTTGACTTCCTCAACAGTGAAGGTTAGTGTCAGAATTTATCATTTTAATTGTATCTTCAGTTATACCTTTAGGACAATTATTCTAATAAATGTAAATTTAGCACCAGAAGGCAGCAGTGAAACATCACAGCAACAGCAAGATTGGTCAATTGTTTGGGCCTGTTTTGATGATCCACATCAATTGTTATCAACCCCTGGAGGTGGGTTATCCAAGGGGTTGCAAGAGATGGTAAGAAATGCAGTTACTGAAATGAGGAGATACTATTCAAGAAAAGTCGCTGATGTTTTAATCAAAGTCACAAGAACCTCTCTCGATAGCATTAGAAAGAGATTCGTTATTGAAATAGGCTCGGGTAAGATTCCCTCTTTTATGATCCTTTGAGTAGTTAATCTATATCTATTTACAAAATCAGGACTAATCCTACAGAAAAACCACCTCGTCCAGTCTTTTTACTTCATGCAACTCTGATGATACCAACAGTGATTGTAAGACCAAGTTTAGATGAGGTTCAAGAAGCCCTGACATCAATAGGGAAAACTATAGCTGGAGTAGCTAAAGGTGTATCACAGTGGAGTGGTGGCACAACTAGGAATGGTGAAAAGGTACAAATCTGATGATAAACCTTATCATAGGATATTCAGAATTCTGGCCTTAAATAATATTTATTTGCAGCACTACTGGCGTAGTTTGCCTTGGGCTCACAAGAAAAACTTAGTTGACATTGTCACAAAAGCTCAAGTGGATGCAGAAAAACGAATTCAAGAGAATCCTGAAGACCCAAAAGCTAGGAGAAGAAGACTCTACAAAATATCTTCTGAGGAAAAACCAGCATTTCCAGTTCAACAAATAAATTTTCATGGTTTGGTTATGGAGAACAAGGAAATTGTGAAAATGCTAGCACTCCTGAGCTCTTGTACCCTAGAATTACGTCAAGACCTTGCTGATTTTATGGAACGATGGAAACCGTATAAGTTCCTATGGAAAAATGAAAAAAGTGTCCGAGAATTGTTGCAGACTTCCTTGATTGATTTTGAAACGATGTTGAGAAAACACGGAGAACTAGAGGATAAATTGGCCACTGAACCAGACCTGGTGGTTTTGGGTTCTTCAATAGCAATATCGACAGAGAAATTAAAGTACGGTTTATACACAGAGATCAAAGGTGAGATTTTTCTATCTAGATTCGATATTGAGGATTCTCAATCCTCAATAATCTAAACTTTTCTATTAATGTTTTTTCAGGATCAACCCACAAGATCGGTCAGGCTATAAAGAAGAAATACCGAAGGGAGATGGAGTACGTCTATGCAGTGATTAATGAAATGGAACGGAAATTAGATCGACAAATTCGAGATCTTGATGATGTTCGCTTGATAATGGACACCTTGAAGAAAATCCGAGAACAGGAAGTGGACATGGAACTAAAGATCGAGCCTATCGAAGAGGCTTTCAATATAGTAACGAGATACGATGTACCAGTTGATCGAGAATGCCTCGAACAGGTTGATAATCTCAGATACACCTGGCAACAACTCCAGGCACGTGCCCTAGATAGTCACGTCCTCTTGTTGACTCTCCAGCCTCAATTCGAAGAAGAACTGAGAAACAATTTAGAAAAGTTTCGAATTGATAATGAGGCTTACTGTGAAGAGTACAGACACTCAGGTCCGATGCAAGCTGGTCTAACTCCTAGAGAAGCATCAGACAGGCAAATTCTCTTCCAAAATAGGTTTGATGGAATGTGGAGGAAGTTGCAGACATACCAAAGTGGAGAAGAACTTTTTGGATTACCAATAACAGATTATCCTGAGTTGTCTCAGATTAGGAAGGAACTTAATCTTTTGCAGAAGTTGTACAAGTTGTATAATGATGTTATTGATAGAGTTAGCAGTTACTATGATATTCCATGGGGTGAGGTAAGATAAAAACCATGCAATAGTTTCTTCTGAACACATCTGAAAAACAGTTTATATAAATTGTTTAAACCTTATAGGTCAACATAGAAGAAATAAACAACGAACTAATGGAGTTCCAAAATCGATGTCGGAAGCTTCCAAAGGGTTTAAAAGAATGGCCAGCATTTTTTGCCTTGAAGAAGACCATTGACGACTTTAATGACATGTGTCCTTTACTCGAATTGATGGCAAATAAGGCTATGAAACCTCGTCACTGGCAGAGAATAGTTGAAGTCACTGGTCACACTTTTGACCTAGAGAGTGAGGGATTTTGTCTCAAAAACATCTTAGAAGCCCCATTGCTAAAGTACAAGGAGGACATAGAAGATATTTGTATATCAGCCATGAAAGAAAAGGACATAGAAGCAAAGTTGAGACAAGTGGTTAACGAGTGGTCTTCTCATGAGTTGACATTCATGACCTTTAACAATAGGGGAGAATTGTTACTCAGAGGAGATACAACAGCTGAGACTATAGGTCAATTGGAGGATAGTTTGATGATTTTAGGGTCACTTATGTCTAATCGTTACAATGCACCATTCAGGAAACAGATTCAGCATTGGCTTGGAGATTTGTCGAACACAAATGAAATTTTGGAAAGGTGGCTTCTAGTTCAGAACATGTGGGTTTATCTAGAAGCTGTCTTTGTTGGAGGTGATATCGCAAAGCAGTTGCCTAAGGAGGCCAAAAGGTTCAGCAAAATTGATAAAAGTTGGCAGAAAATCATGCAGAGGGCACATGAGACACCAGGTGTTGTTCCTTGTTGTGTTGGTGATGACTTGTTGAAACAGCTTCTTCCCCATTTGCAAGAACAACTGGAACTATGTCAAAAATCTCTTAGTGGGTTAGTATTTATAATCAGTGTTTCTAATCCTCTTATTGTATGTTTATCATCTTTGACATATCTTTCAGATATCTTGAAAAGAAGCGAATGATGTTCCCAAGATTCTTCTTTGTCAGTGATCCAGCCTTACTTGAAATTCTAGGTCAAGCTTCGGACTCCCACACAATTCAGAACCACCTCCTCTCAATTTTTGATAATACCCGGTTTGTCAAGTTCCATGATATCGAATACAACAAGATGATGGCTATCATTTCTTCCGAAGGAGAAACCATAGTTGTAAGATATCACTTAAGTATTAAGAATTATAATCTTTACTAATCAAAGATATTATAAAATTGCAGTAATTTTTCCAGCTTGAAAGAGCTGTAAGAGCTGAAGGATCAGTCGAAACTTGGTTGATGCAACTCTTGCAGACTTCCCAGCAATCGCTACACTCGATTATTCGTCAAGCCAATACTATGATAAACGATCAGAATTTCAATCTTCTTGTATTTCTGGATAAGATGCCTGCTCAAGTAGGCATTTTAGGGATACAAATGATATGGACGAGAGATTCAGAGTTGGCCCTGATGCAAGCAAGAGCAGATAAAAAGATAATGGGAGAAACGAATAATAGATTTTTGGAACTGCTGAATACTCTGATTGACCAGACCACTAGAGATCTGGCCAAAATTGATAGGACCAAGTTCGAAACTCTGATTACGATTCATGTTCATCAGCGTGACATTTTTGATATCTTGGTATGCTTATTTTTATTTTAGCATCTTTTCATCATTTTTAATTCCAAACTTGACAGAATCTCTTGCCTTATAGTGTCGAATAAATGTCCGTTCAGTAAATGACTTCGAGTGGTTGAAGCAGTGTAGATTCTATTTTAAAGAAGACCTTGACAAAACTGCTATATTTATCACTGATGTTCAATTCATCTATCAGAATGAGTACCTTGGATGTACTGAACGACTAGTCATTACACCACTAACAGACAGGTTTTCTTGAATTCTTCTAACTTAAAAAATATAATATTTTTTAGTAACCATTTTTAATCTTCAATAACAGATGTTATATAACTCTGGCTCAAGCTTTGTCGATGTCGATGGGAGGCTCCCCTTGTGGACCAGCAGGAACAGGAAAAACAGAAACAGTTAAAGACATGGGAAAGACCTTAGCTAAGTATGTTGTGGTCTTCAACTGTTCTGACCAGATGGATTACAGAGGACTTGGGCGTATTTATAAGGGACTAGCCCAAAGTGGATCTTGGGGTTGCTTTGATGAATTCAACAGAATAGAGCTGCCAGTTCTTTCGGTAGCTGCTCAACAAGTAGCTGTTGTTCTCGCCGCAAAGAAAGAGAAGAAGAAACAGTTTTTGTTTACTGATGGCGATCTGATTGATATGTGTCCTGAATTGGGTATATTTATCACTATGGTACACTGTTTAATTTTTAAGTTGATTTCAATCTTTTTATTTGAGTTTATAAGTGTCAAAAACCATCTTTTCCTTTTTCTAGAATCCAGGATACGCTGGTAGGAAAGAATTACCAGAAAATTTGAAGATACAGTTCCGAACAGTGGCTATGATGGTACCTGATAGGCAAATTATCATAAGAGTGAAGCTTGCCAGTTGCGGTTTTCTGGAAAACATCACTCTTGCACGAAAATTCTACACTCTTTATAAGTTATGTGAAGAGCAATTGACAAAACAGGTCCATTATGATTTTGGATTGAGGAACATACTTTCGGTTCTCAGGACTCTAGGGGCTTCAAAAAGAATTAACTCGAAAGATTCTGAGAGTACAATAGTGATGCGTGTCCTGAGGGATATGAATCTTTCCAAACTTATTGGTAACAAATTTAGAACTATCATTTAATGAAAAACCCATGAACTGGGAAATATAACAAGATTATTTTACAGATGAAGACGAGCCACTCTTTATATCATTGGTAGCTGATCTTTTCCCTAATCAGGCACTTGAAAAGACAGCCTATCCCGAATTGGAAACAGCGATTAATCATCAAGTTCAAGAAGCTGGTCTCATTTACCACCCACCTTGGGTTTTGAAATTAATTCAATTGTACGAGACACAAAGGGTCAGACATGGAATTATGACTTTGGGTCCAACTGGGGCTGGAAAAACGACTTGTATTCACATACTTATGAAGGCGTTGACTGAATGTGGAGACGCTCATAGGTACATAGATTGAAAACTGCCATAATATATCGGTTTTTCTAAAATACCAACTCACTACTTCTTTCATTTAACAGAGAAATGAGAATGAATCCAAAAAGTATAACAGCTTCTCAAATGTTTGGAAGACTAGATGTAGCAACCAATGACTGGACGGATGGAATATTTTCAGCCTTGTGGAGGAAGACTTTAAAACTGAAACCTGGAGAACATATTTGGTTGGTATTGGATGGACCAGTTGATAGTATCTGGATCGAAAACTTGAATTCCGTTTTAGATGACAACAAGACCTTAACTTTGGCTAATGGAGATAGATTATCAATGGCTCCAACCTGTAAAATTATATTTGAGCCTCATAATATTGACAATGCTAGTCCTGCAACTGTATCTCGAAATGGAATGGTTTACATGAGTTCTTCAGGTTTAGACTGGAGTCCAGTTGTTACAGCTTGGCTTCGGGGACGAACACCTATGGAACAAGAAGTCTTTGAAAAGTCTTTTGAGGAATCTTTTGTTCAGGTATACACTTGGATAACCCAAAACGTGGTCCTGGCAGTCCAGGTCTTGGAAACCAACATGGTAAGACAGATGCTGTGTCTTCTAGAAGGGTTAGTACCACCTGAAGTTGAAGTTGAAGAAGAGGAAGATGAAGATGAAGTAGGAAAATATAAACCACAGCCAATGACTCCAGAACACTTGGAACGTTTTTACGTTTTTGCATTAGTTTGGGGTATTGGAGCCCTTCTAGAGACTGCTGACAGGCTGAAGTTTGATGAATTCCTACGAAGTAATTTTGAATCTTTAGATCTACCAAGATCAGAAAAGTACCCTAAAGCTACGGTATTTGACTTCTTGGTCAATGAAAAGGGGAAGTGGGATACCTGGAACAGTTTGGTGACGAATTATGTTTATCCAGATTATGCGACACCAGATTACAGCAGCATACTGGTTCCAATACCGGATAATGTCAGAATTCAATATTTAATTGACCTAATTGGTCGTCAGGATAGAGCAGTCTTACTAACTGGTGAGCAGGGTTCAGCGAAAACAGTAATGTTGAAAGCCTACATGAAAAAATCGAACCCAGAAACTACATTGGGTCGATCTTTTAATTTCAGCTCTGCTACAACACCTCATCAATTCCAGAAGACAATTGAAAGCTATGTTGAGAAACGAATGGGTAACACATTCGGTCCTCCGGGTGGTAAGAAGATGTTGGTTTTTATTGATGACATAAACTTACCACAGATAAATGAATGGGGGGATCAAGTTACGAATGAGATTGTTAGGCAAACTATGGACATGAAAGGTTTCTATTCTTTAGAGAAACCAGGTGATTTTATAAGCATAGTGGATGTAACATTTTTGGGAGCAATGGGCCAACCGGGTGGTGGAAGGAATGATATACCATCGAGATTAAAAAGGCAGTTTTGCATCTTCAATTGTACATTGCCTAATGATACCTCGATAGATAGAATTTTTAGTGTCCTGGGTGAAGGTCATTATAATGCTAAAAGAGGATTTTCCTCAGAAGTGAGGAGTTTGGTCAAGAAGTTGGTACCACTGACGAGAGTTTTGTGGCAAAGAACTAGGGCGACATTGTTGCCAACTCCTGCAAAGTTTCATTACGTTTTCAGCTTGAGAGATTTGTCAAGAATCTGGCAAGGGATGGTTGGGACATTATCGACTGTTATTGAAAAGGAGAGCATCTTGATGTTGCTTTGGAAACACGAGTGTACGAGAGTATTCAGTGATAGGTTCACTTTACTATCAGATAAGAATTGGTTTGATAAAGAACTGATCCAAGTTGTTAATGACAATTTAGGAAAATCGTATGTTGATATGATTGGTTCGAACCCTGCTTTTGTAGATTTTATGAGGTATGTTCTAACAATTTAGAAATTATAACTAAAAATTAAACCAGTAATATTAACTTCTGTGTACTCTTTCAGAGATGCTCCAGAACCAACAGGAGAGGAGGGAGAAGATGCAGACATGGAACTCCCGAAAGTCTATGAACCGGTTTATGATCACCAGGTGCTAAGAGACAGACTAGATATGTTCCTTTCCCAATTCAATGAAATGCAGAGAGGATCAGGCATGGATCTCGTCTTCTTCCCAGACGCTATGCTCCATCTAGTGAAAATTTCAAGAGTAATTCGACATGCCAGAGGAAATGTGATGTTGGTAGGCGTCGGAGGATCCGGAAAACAGAGCTTAACGAAGCTTTCTTCATTCATTGCTGGTTACAAGACATTCCAAATCACTCTAACGAGGTCATACAACGTCGCCAATTTCCTGGAAGATCTTAAGTTTCTTTACAGAACTTGCGGAGGACAAGGCAAGGGAACAACGTTCATCTTCACAGATTTGGACATTAAAGAGGAAGGGTTTTTGGAATACCTAAACAATATTTTAAGTTCTGGTGTTATCAGCAACCTCTTCACTAGAGATGAACAAGCTGAGATCATTTCTGAACTCACACCATCGTTGAAGCGCGAAAATCCCAAAAGGGCTCTAAACAACGAAATCGTGATGGAGCACTTCTTGCAGAGAACTTGCCAGAATCTCCATGTTGTATTTTGTTTTTCTCCAGTGGGAGAGAAGTTTAGAAACAGGGCGCAAAGATTCCCAGCGCTTATTTCCGGATGCACTATAGACTGGTTTCAACCATGGCCTCGCGATGCTCTAATTTTGGTGGCACAACATTTCCTCCATGATTTTGAAATAGCCTGTACGGCTGATGTCAAAGCACAACTAGTTAATGCTCTTGGGTCAATACAAGATGTTGTTGCTAAAACCTCAACTGACTATTTCCAAAGATTTCGAAGAGCTACACATGTAACTCCTAAATCGTACTTGAATTTTATTGGAGGATACAAAAACATATATCACTTGAAGCAACACGAGTTGGGAGAAGGAGCCAAAAGGATGGACATTGGATTAGCAAAGCTAGAAGAAGCTTCCATATCGGTTGAATTATTAAAAAGAGATTTGGCTATCATGGAACAGGAACTCGTACAAGCCTCGGAAAAAGCAGAGTCTGTTTTGTTGGAAGTCACTGAAAGAGCAATGCAAGCTGAAATTTTCAAGAACCAGGTACAGAAGGTGAAGGAAAAGGCTGAGCAGCTTGTGGCTTGTATAGCAGATGAGAAGGCCATAGCTGAACAGAAATTAGAAGCTGCTAAACCAGCCTTGGAGGAAGCTGAAGCTGCTCTAAACACTATTAAGCCAGCTCACATAGCAACAGTTCGAAAACTAGGTAGACCTCCTCATCTCATCATGAGAATCATGGACTGCGTGCTCATCCTATTCCAGAGGAAAATCGGATCAGTTGTACCCGATCCCACAGCACTTTGTCCGAAGCCATCTTGGGCGGAATCCTTGAAAATGATGGCCAGTGCAACTTTCCTGCTTCAGCTACAAAACTACCCTAAAGATATCATTAATAACGAAATGGTTGAGTTTCTGCAGCCCTATTTCAAAATGGAAGATTATAATATGGAAATGGCAAGGCGTGTTTGTGGTGACGTGGCCGGCTTGCTCTCATGGACAAAAGCCATGGCATTTTTCCATTCAGTGAACAAGGAAGTTCTTCCTTTAAAAACAAACCTAACACTTCAGGAAGCTAGATTGACGATTGCTATGGATGATTTAGCAGGTGCCGAAAGAGAGTTATCGGAAAGGGAAATGGCTTTACAGGCTGTTAAGCAACAGTATGATTCAGCTGTTTCGGAAAAACAAAGGTTAACAGAAGCAGCAAACGTTTGTCTTCGAAAAATGACGGCAGCAACTGCCCTGATAAACGGATTGGGTGGTGAGAAGATAAGATGGACTGAACAGAGCAAGGAATATAAGGTTCAGTTGGGCCGGCTAGTGGGAGATGTTCTTCTAGCAACTGGTTTTCTTTCCTACTGCGGGCCTTATAATCAACAGTACAGAGCTGGGTTAGTAACTTCCTGGATGGAGATCCTAACCACTAGGACAATCCCCTTCACTTTGGACCTGAACATAACAAACATGTTGGTAGACTCAGCCACTGTTTCTGAGTGGACCCTCCAAGGTTTACCAAATGATGAATTATCGGTTCAAAATGCTCTCATAGTAACCAAATCATCATCTTATCCCTTGCTAGTTGATCCTCAAAATCAAGGCAAGATGTGGGTGAAAAATAAAGAGGCTGCTAACGAACTGCAAATCACTTCACTTAATCACAAGTACTTCCGAACTCATTTGGAAGATAGCTTGTCTTTAGGAAGACCTCTTCTAATAGAGGATGTTGCCGAAGAACTAGATCCTGTAATTGACAACGTTCTCGAAAAGAACTTTATCAAATCTGGATCCATCGAAAAGGTCATAGTTGGCGATAAGGAATGCGATGTTATGCCTGGATTTATGCTCTACATTACTACAAAGCTTCCAAATCCAGCTTACAGTCCAGAAATATCAGCTAAGACTTCCATAATTGATTTCACTGTAACCATGCAAGGGCTGGAGGATCAGCTACTAGGAAGGGTGATACTGATGGAAAAATCTGATTTGGAAGCAGAAAGAGTCGCTCTTTTCGAATCAGTGATGACCAATCAAAGATCCATGAAGGAACTCGAAAGTACTTTGCTCCACAGGCTGACTTCATCGGAAGGCTCTCTAGTTGATGACGAAGCTTTGATAAATGTTTTACAAGAAACTAAAACCACAGCTGAATCTGTTAATGAAAAGCTACAGGTTTCTGCTTTGACTGAGAAGAAAATCACAGTCGCCAGAGAAGAGTTTAGAGCAGTCGCTGCTCGAGGATCGATTCTCTATTTCCTGATCGTGGAGATGAGCAATGTTAATGCTATGTACCAGAACTCCTTGAAGCAGTTCCTCACCATTTTTGACAATTCGATAACAAAATCCACAAAGAGCTCCATAACCAGTGAACGAATAGATATCATACTGCGTCATCTAACCTATGAAGTTTGGGCATTCACCTTAAGGAGTCTTTACGAAAGACACAAATCCCTATTTACTCTCATGCTTGCGATGAAAATAGACTGTCATCGTGGTATCATATCACATTCAGAATTCATGGCCTTCATCAAAGGTGGGGCTTCTCTGGACCTGAATGCAGTAACACCAAAACCTTTTAGGTGGATCCTGGACATCACGTGGTTGAATCTGGTAGAAATAAGCAAACTGGAAGTCTTTTCTGAAGTTCTCACCAAGATTGAGTTCAACGAGAAGGAATGGCGAAACTGGTACGAAAAGGAAAGACCAGAAGAGGAGGATCTTCCTTGTGGATATCAGAAAAGCTTAGATGTATTCCGAAAGCTTTTGTTGATCAGATCATGGAGCCCGGATAGAACTCTTTCTCAGGCTAAGAAATATGTTATAGAATCTTTAGGCAAGGAATATGGTGAGGCGAAAATTCTGGACTTGGAGGCCACATGGCTTGAATCTGAACCACGAACTCCTCTTATTTGCATCTTATCAATCGGGTCAGATCCAAGTCCTCAGATCACTGTTTTGGCGAAGCAGAAAACAGTTCGTAAGTAATGGTGATTAAGGAATAATAAGTTCAAAGAATTGTGTAATATTAAATTGTGGGATTTTTGCAGTTTTGAGGTCGGTGTCAATGGGCCAAGGACAAGAATACCATGCGAGAAGGATGATCAACGATGCGATGAACGAAGGTGGTTGGGTCCTCTTGCAAAATATCCATTTATCTCTTCCCTTCTGTACTGAAGCGATGGATGCTCTCGTTGAAACTGACACTATTCACGAATCCTTTAGGCTCTGGATGACTACTGAAGTTCATCCACAATTTCCAATTGGATTATTACAGGTCTCTTTTAGGATTTCTAGTATATCATTCTTTAAGATTATTTTCTATCAGCTTGGGAATTTCAGATGGCTATCAAATTTACAAACGAGCCACCACAGGGTATCAGAGCAAGTTTAAAGAGAACTTATCAAGGTGTTACTCAAGATACACTGGACTATAGTACCCAACCTCAGTGGCCTCCTCTTCTTTATGCAGTTGCATTTTTGCATACAGTTGTACAAGAAAGAAGAAAGTTTGGCCCACTTGGTTGGAACGTTCCTTACGAATTTAACCAAGCAGATTTCGCTGCTTCTGTCCAGTTTATCCAGAATCATTTGGATGATATGGATCCTAAGAAGGGAGTTTCTTGGCCTACTGTCTGTTACATGCTAGGAGAAGTAATCATTTTTATAACTACAATACTTTCAGGGATCACAGAGATTCAGTAGTTCAATTTTATGTAAAAAAAAGGGGGATTAAAAGGGGATTTCGTTTATTGTTAAAAACTTGTTATATCATACTGTGATCCCTGTACTTTCCCTAGGATTAAGTTAATTTTGCGTGATTTCTCTCGAGGTGCAATACGGAGGAAGAGTCACAGACGACTTCGATAAACGTCTCCTAACAACCTTTACCCACGTCTGGTTTTGCGATGTACTCCTCCGTCCAGGTTTTGAGTTCTACAGAGGCTATAAAGTCCCCCTAACTCGAAATCTCCAGGGCTATGTAGATTACATAAATAATCTCCCAGGCAATGATACGCCAGAGGTTTTTGGATTGCATCCAAATGCTGATATAACTTATCAGATAAATACAGCGAAGGGTATCTTGGATACGATTCTGAGTGTCCAACCCAAAGAAGGTGGAGCTCAAGGTGGCGAAACTAGAGAAAGTATTGTTTACAGATTAGCTGATGACATGTTGGCTAAATTGCCGAAACAATACAACTCTTTTGAAGTCAAAGAGGCTCTTCAAAGGATGGGACCTTTGCTGCCGATGAACATCTTCCTACGCCAGGAAATAGACAGGTATTGAAATATAGGGCGATGCCTATTTGATCACCGTCTACCTGCTTTCCCTACTCCCATTACTCAACTTCCTTTCACGTAAATGAGGGACCTGCAGACTGATGGGCGATGTCCATCTGGTCGCCGGCTACCTACTTGCTCTACCCCCACTACCAAACTTCCCCTCGCGCAGCTGTGGGATCGCCAGACTGCTGCCGCCAACACTTGCCACCAAGTACCTTATGAGGAATAAAATACTGAGTAAGCGGGGGCTAGAGCAAATAGGTAGACCGCGATCAAATGGACACTACCTGAAATATGAAAACAGAGCTCAATTCATTATAAACGGAAAATAATTTTCTTTTCAGAATCATGAAAGTTATTAAAGAGGTTCAAACGACCTTGACAAATCTGAGATTAGCGATTGATGGTACAATAGTGATGAGTCAGAATTTACGGACGTCACTAGATGCGATGTACGATGCTAGAATTCCTGACAAGTGGTCGAAAATTTCTTGGGAGTCAGCAACCTTAGGTTTTTGGTACACAGAGTTATTGGAAAGGGATTGGCAATTTAGACAATGGTGTAATAATGGAAGACCAACTGCTTTCTGGATGACGGGATTTTTTAATCCTCAAGGATTTTTAACAGCGATGCGTCAGGTTGGTCTGAAAAAATTGAGAAAAAAAATTGTTACACTCTTTCTACTATTCCCCTCTTTAAGCCTTTTTTTTAAGGAATACACCGTTTCCCCTATTTTAAACAAAAAATCGTGCATTCTCTTAATTGCGTACTGCATCTTTCTCTTTTGGTTAAGAATTCTACAATTTGGTTGAAGATTAAACTATTTTGTTAAAAATTCGTTTTACTTTGGTTGAAAATTAATTTTCTAAACTGAAAATTTAAGTAATCCATTTTTGGCTAAAAATTGTTATTTTTTAGTTGAAAATTCAACTATTACATTTTTCATTGAGAATTCATATGGTTCAAAATTCAACTAATTGGTTGAAAGTTGAACAGCTTTGTTAAAAATTAATTTAATTAGTTGAACTTTCAATTATTATGTTGAAAATTCGTTTTTTTCGGTAAAAAATTTAACTATTCCATTTTTGGTTCAAAATTAATCGTTTCTCGTTGAAAATTCAACTATTAAATTTTCATTGAGAATTCATTTTTTCTTGGTTGAAAATTCAACTACTTGGTTCAAAGTATATTAGGTTGAAAGTTTTTTAAACTTTGTTAAAATTTTTTAAAGTCATCTTTTTTGGTCAAATATTCAACTGATTTGTTGAAATTTCGTCTTTTTGGATAGAAAATTCGTCCTTTTGAATTGAAAATTCATCTCTTTCTGGTAGAAAATTTCTTCGTTGAAAATCCAACTGTCTTCTAAAAAATGCAACTCTTTGGTCTTAAGTTAATTTTTTTGTTCGTTGAAAATTCAACTATCTGGTTGAAAAATCATAATTTTTTGGTTGAAAATTCATTTTTTTGGATTTAAAAATCAACTGTTTTCTAAAAAATTCCACTTTTTAGCTTCAAAACTCAACTCTCGTTGAAAATTCAGCTCTTTTGATAGAAAATTAATTTTTTTATTTGAAAATTCGTCTTTTTTATTAAAAGTTCATTTTTTAACTGCAAAGTTAACTAGGTATTCTATTTTTAGTTGAAAATTCATCGTGTTTAGTTGAAAATTCAACTATTAAATTTTCTACCAAAAAGATTAATTTTCTACCAAAAAAGAATTTTTAACAAAATACATGAATTTTCAACCAAATATTTTATTTTTTAATGGAATTTTACACCCAGTAGTTGAATTTTCAACCAAAAAGGTTAATTTTCTACAAAGATAAAGACAAATTTTCAACAAAATAGATAGATTTTCAACCAAACTGATGAAGCTTTGATTAAAAAATGAATTCTCAACGAGAAGTGTAATAGTTGACATTTCCACCAAAA
>UWNZ010307161.1:1524-11624 GCA_900474215.1 Andricus inflator
TAGATAAGAACGAGCATTTGTCGTGTAAACTTTGGTGATAGCAGAACTCCCTCCGGTGACTTGCCTCTTCAATTTCAAATTCGAGAAGAGGGTCGAAAAGACTTTTATCGTGGTGCGATGTAGTAGCTGGCAAAAGGCCAGAAAACATCAATTCAATCTTCTTGCGCCCTCTGTAGATGTAAGATTTCAACTGGTCGACCGTCTTTGAAATTCCGGTCTTCTATGAAAATCACCTACCAACTTTACCTACGGTGCCTTATTTCCGGACCTGTTCGAACCACACGAAATTAGAATTCAAATTGCAGAGATGAAAAATCAGAGTGTATGCAAGATTGTAAGCATTAATAAACTAGCTGTAAATTCGATCTCGGGTGTTTCCACTTTGTTTATACTTATAATTGTATGTTGCTCACTTGATGAGCACTTTGCTTCTTCATTACGATTGATATTATGGGTATCAATATTATGTGTCAATGAATTCAGCTCCAATCAAAGAACTTATTCTTCTCTCGTTCAAACTTTTTATCATGTTGATAAAAAAAAGTTTTACTACCAGAAACAGATTTTCTAAATGGCATGGCTGACCATAACTTCCTTGCGTTCCAATTAAATTTATTAATAATATACGTATTAGCAGTTTCAAACTTCATAAATTTGTCTGCAAATGTCTTCAATCAAGTTATCGCTTTGCCAAAAATGGCTACCTGCACATACACACACACACGCACGCATTCATCCGGAGAATTCCTTAGAACGTTGTATCAGACATTTTTTAACCGAGAAATGTTTAATTAAATCATCTTGAATATATTCTAAATTTTTATAGCTACAAAACTTCCTCTCTGAGACAGCAAAATCAAGGAAAAATATTCAAATCAAATTTAAATGAATAAAAAAGTCCATATTGCAAAAAATTTGGTAATGCTTATTCTTCTATAAGATTATTTATTTCTTTGAAACAGTATTCACTTTTTCAACGCAATGTTAACTTTTTCAAATCAGTGTTTACTTTTTTTATTCATGACGTTCAAAGGAGCATTAAACTGAACAGAAATATTTCATGTACTTTTATATTTTCTGCTACCGTAAATCGAGACATAGACATATGTAATGAGAACCTCCGGATGTTCGTTTTCCTTCATCCATTTCGATTTTAATGAGATCCTCCAATGAATCACAGCCATTGAAACTGACGAGTACAATTTCATGAGGTATACCGTTCAATACAACGTCCCTCCTGAATATGTAAGTACAACTCAGTTGACTTTCCGCTTTAGCAAACCATTAAATCTTAAGTTTTAAAGTAAATTTTTTGGAATATTCTCTTTACAATAGGTCAAAAAATTTTTTCTAGCTGGATCAAAAAATTATTCTCCCTTGTATATGTAGAATGTCTACAAGAAACAGAAAATGTGGCTATTTTTACCGAAATTTTGGTAAAAATAGCCCCTTCTCAAGGTCCCGCTATTAACACCGAAAAGATCAGTCCATTTAATTTGAAATTAATTTATTAGCGGCCAACACCTTGGCAAAGAAAAAGAGAAATAGTTAAATTATAATAACCATATATAGGAAGTATGAGTGTTAGTTCGATTTCAGTAAAAATAATATATTTTTTTTATTCTTATACTGTTATCGTATAATGGAATTTCGAAAAAGAGAGGATCTTCATTCCTTACTTCCCTAGAAGTAGCTTGTTTCCTTAGATTCTAATTATTCCATGAACAGAGATAATTAAGGTTTCCTAATCACTGACCCATATTTAAGTATCGGACAAACTATGAAAATAACAACGTTTATGATGTATTAATTTTTCAAAAATCTCTTGCTACGAACAAAATAATTCATAGCATTTTTGTATCTTTCACTACAATATTTCGTATCATTGACTTGATACCAATGGCTCACGTTATCTAGACCTTTTTGTAATAATTCTGCATCTTCAATTAATTTCACCCCATAGAACAATCTCAGATCGTCCGCGAAAAGCAAAAATCGTACAAAGGTTATATATTGCACATTGTGAGCATTGATGAACATCCTATGTAGGACAAAAACTATTGGACTTAAAACTACCAATTCTCACACATTGAGTTCTCTCTTTCAAATTTCTACTGAGACAGTTAAGCAGTGGTCCTTTTACATCATAGCCCTATAACTTAGACAAAAAATGATCATAGTCGAAGTGATCGAATGCTTTTGCGCCATCAATCTATATCGCATATATCTAATGATCCTTATCCATCATTTCTGTAAAAAATTCTTTCAGACAATCTTCTATAAACGTATCTAGTATTTCGGAAATGACATTCAATATGGATATGCACCTGCAATTCCTTACAAAATTTTTTGGTCCAGATTCATTTATTGGAGTTATTGATGAAACGTTCCAGTACTTTAGAACGATCCCTCATTTTCCGAAAATGGCCATTCCTATCGGTGGTGTCCGCAGTTGACAGAGGTGAAGGTATAACGGGCATTAAAATTTACCAAGGAAAACTTTTGTAATTTTTCACGAAAGCAATATTAAAGCTCAATTTCTGATTCCTAAAGGCCTGAAATATGAAACCGAATCAGATCATGCTATATAAATATGGTGAAAACTAGTTGAAGTCCATAATCTCATAAATCGGATAAGATCTTTTAGATTTTAGGTCATTAAGCTTGCTAGTATGCTGATGAAGACAGAATAAAGTGCTTTAGGGTGAATCAAAAATGCATTGGAAAATTAGTTTTCGTGCTGGAGGGAAACGATTGCCCCAATTCGGTTCTAAGTTTTAAAAAAATTTTATATTTTTGTTGTTTTCGAAATTATGGTTTTAACAGGTGCTGCTGCACACACAAAATTTCCCATTTACAATACGTATGAAAAAATTACTTCTTGGGGTTTTTGGTTGGCTTTTGAGTTGGCCTTTGAGTTGGTCTACTGGAATAATTATAAATATTTGCAAGTAATTTTTAATTATTGAAACAAATTACATTTGTTTAAATAATCGTTTTTCTAAAAAAGTCGGACTTTTTCTAACAGAATCAAAATCAAAGTTGCCTTTTTATGTATTTCACACGTTTTGAATACTTCAGCTTTATTATTTAAGAAACGCCCATCTGTTTAAATAATGTTTTTTCTCAAAAAGTCGGTTTTTCCTAACAGAATCATGATGAAATTTGCCTTTTAAATATTTTTTAAACGTTTTCGATGGCTTAGCTTTATTATTTAACAAATCCTTATTTATATTGAATGGTAGAGCCATCCAAGCACCATATGCATCATATTATGAACAATACAATGAATTTTCTATTCAGGAAAAAAGTTCAATACTTCAATGCAATTTTTTATTAATAAAGTGGAAACTTGAAGCCTGAGAGACGTTGATTGATATAAAATTCTTACTCACCTTGAAAAAATAGGTAGAAAAAAGATGATAGTTAAAATTTAGTCTAATTTTCTTCAATTATCCTGACATAACCTTCTAATGAAAATTATTTTAAGGAAATTCTGCTTACCTTATAAGTTCCTAAGTCCTTGACGGTACAACCCAATTTCACACTCCGTCCAGCTGGAACTGTTATATTCCCGATCTCGTCGACAAATTCTGGATCTGGGACAGTGGATACTGAAAAATACAATTTTTCTGCTTAGAATGGTGAAATAAATAATATAGACTTTGTTTCATTATTAATTTTCTTTTGTTTCTATACAAATACAAATATATCTCTATTAAAATACACGCGAATTTTAATTGTAGTACTGGTTTGTTTCTGACCTTGACTTGAATGGAAATTCACCGAAACGTAAACATCAGGGTCGTGTCGTAATGTTTTACAACGTGACGCAGTTCCCAACTAGGCCGTTGGGGTACTGCGCTTTATAGCTACGCCACTGTTTTGTCATGCATGAGTGACCACCGCGCATCCCCTCGCGGCTCCTTTCATCCGAAATCGTGGCGCGGCGTAATTCTTCGAACGCCTTAATCGGAATTGCTACAATTGAAATTTGTGTGTATAGACTTTAGCGATACTTTAAATCCTAAAGCAACACTTTTTACTCCAAGTCAAATCAAATTGTTGTAATCAAAATGCATTTTTTAATAAAGTTAACATCATCTAAAAAGCTTCAATTTTTACGAGAAAGAAAAACAAATGCGGAATTTTTTTAAATCGAGAACGTCTATGTATGATAAAATATCATTTCCATTTTAGGTATCTAGATCATCGCCTTATAGTTAAATATTCAATCTTCGGATATTCTAAAAACATTTAAAAAGAAATATATTGAAAAATTGTAGGAAAAAATCCCTAAAGATTAAAAGCACACTTTGTTATCATTGAAAAATTCATTTTTGAGCAATATACATATATTTCGGTGTTAATACTTCATGAACATTTTCGAGGTTTCAAACAGTTGCTAAAAACAGGATAGGAATAAAAAATGACCCCTTTCAAATCTATAGGCCGGAGGTTTTGATTTCCCCGAAGAAATGTTTATTAAATTAGACATTACTGAAAGTAATGAAAAATGTTGTATGTTGCACGGTTCTTAAAAGAAATCTTTAAAGGGGTTGAAAAATCCCTGATGTAGGTGTTTTTTACGTTTGAAGATATATCAAAAAAAATTTTCAATAAATCTTTAGGTAAAAAATGAATCTTGTATCATAAAAATGACTTGTTCTTTTAAAGTATTTCGAGGATTGATTCTACTTTGACTAACAATAAAAAAGAAACGAGAGCATAAACAAATGATACCATGGAAGCATCTCTGACGATAGTCAACTTGACATCCACTCACACCCATCTCTGAACATCACGTGTGATGGATCGATCCATATGGATTCGGAGGCGAGTGAGTAGTAAATGCAGTATGAGTTATAGAAGCTCGCCAGTTGGCTTGACAGCTTAGTTATTGAATACAAAATGCAATCTTTCAAGCCTCCATTCCCCTCTCAAAGTCCTATTTGCCACGATGCATCTTACAAAACGTCCGTGCGATCAAATTTTATCTCAAAAATGGAGAAAAAAAGACTAAGGATGAAATCAAAAAGTAATTTGCATTTACTGTGGTATGGATATAACCAATCCCATTTCTTTAAAATTAAAATACGTACACAATTTGAAAATTAAATTACAAGTATTTCCAAATACTTTCTGGTCTTGGACTTATTTTCATTTCATATAAAGATCTTTCAAAATATATTTCACTTGAATAAATTCTTCAAAAAGTTAAGAATGAGTATCTATTCTCAATCCCAAGAGTGCATATTGTATACTACAATCTGCGAGAAAATTGAGGTTTATCTCCTTAAGCTCGAGTGTATTTTCTGAATCGAAAACACACATCTTCAAGCTTCCTAACTCACTTGACTTGCCCTAAAATACCATGTCTTTTTCCTAGTTTCCAGAAATATGAAACTTATGGAAAATCTACCGAAATGAATTTGTTCGATATAATAAATATTTGACAGAAACCTGAAGCTAACAAATGTCGTGAGAAAAAATGTTGCTTCAAAATTCTGGTCTAAAGCTTCATCATTTTCTTGTACATACAAATAAATATCCAATTTGATCTCCAGGTTTAATTCAAAAACTTCATAGTAAAAATGATGAACTTTTTGAAGATAACAATAATAGAAATTAAGGGGGAAAAACAAGATTCAGGAATGAAAAGCTGATATCTGATGCAACTGGTATAGCTCTTTTCGAAGAGTCACTTCGAGTCTTTTCTTATGGACCCAGTTACAGACTGGATGAAGCGAGTAACTTTCAAGGCGGATCGAAGTGACTTTACTTGGCAAGGCGTAAGACTACTAGACAATTCTCTTTGGGACCCTGCCATCGGCTTCACCATGCACCGTGTTCAAAAGGTCTTGAAAGAAAATGTCGGCGTAAAGCAAATGTGATCGTACTTCCTCCATATCTGTCTTTTTAGCTCAATTTTTCAAATTCAAATTTGAAGCCCTTCCCCCCACCCCCAACATACATAAGAATTTCATTCTTTATTTGACTTTTTGGTCAATTTGGATATGCATCAAACAGCTCTG
This sequence comes from Andricus inflator, assembly GCA_900474215.1. Taxonomy (NCBI): domain Eukaryota; kingdom Metazoa; phylum Arthropoda; class Insecta; order Hymenoptera; family Cynipidae; genus Andricus; species Andricus inflator. The sequence continues at coordinate 7,560 of UWNZ010307161.1, forward strand.
AGATATAAAAAAACCTAGGCTTTAAAGTATTTAAAACTCCCTGCTGTTACATGGATTCTTGAACTCGTCAATTTTTGCAAAAAAAAAACTGATTTTCGAAACAAATCGAAAATTTCAAATTATGTTGCTGAAACATTCCCAATGTTCTTTTTGATACTATATTCCACACAACAATAATAGAGCATGACAAACATATTACAATTTCAAAATGATCAAATCCGTATTTTTTTCAATAAACATTTTTTCTTAAAATTGATTGCTCTATCTCTATTTATTTCATATTTCTCAAAAATAAAATTTTTTGATAGTTTTCAAGATTACTTTAAAATTGTAAGTTTTAGTTTTAGGCGCTCAAAAATTAAAGAGATTCAAATAAAATTTATCTGAAATTTAATCATTTTAAACTGAAAGCGTTTGACCCTCTGCCTATACACCTTATTTTTCTCCCGATCCCTAAATGGCTTTTTAATAAAAAAAACTCAGAGTTATGATTCTGCTGGTTAAAAGATCAAAGGTATTAAAATAAAAAATATTTTTACAAAAAACTAAAAAAGATATTGACATTTCTTTTAAATTATTTTTTCCTACACGGATGTATTTTTCTGAAAAAGATACAATAGTAAAAAAGGTTTTGGATTCTGTTGAAAAAAAATTTTTATTTGGCGATATGAAAATGTGAAAATTCACGATATCTTACAATCTGACCAAAATGAGGCGTAATCTGAAACACTGGTATTTTTTTATGTAAATATAAGTGTAAAAAATTATTTGACTGTTACAAGTGTGAAAAATTAATCAATTGTAACCAGTGTAAAAAATTAATTATTGTAAGAATTTTGAAACAATTGGTTACAACCTTTATAATTGTACAACTTGTACAATTTGGACAACTGTACTATACAGTGATCTTAAAAAAGACTTTTTTGAAAAGTGGAAGCGCTCCTCGATTTCTTCAAAATATGAGTCAATTAATAAAGTCTGACTGCTAGAAGAACTCGATATATGATTCTAAGTACTGCCTCAAAAATGTTTAAGTTAAAATAGCAAAAAAGTCGAAAAATGATGTTCGTCTTTTAATGAAAGTTGTTATTCGTAACAGCAAATAAATACAAAATTATTTTGACCATTATTTAGGAAATCTACTAGAAATATGAGATTCCCATTCAGCATGATTTTTATAGCATGATATTACAAGCAGACCATTTTTCACGGTCCCTGATTTACTGAAAATATGATTAAAATTTCAAAATATTTATCACGCAAAGAAAATTAGTCCAAACAATCGTCATTTTTTATTTTTACTGAAAAATTGATATTTTTCGACCCTCATCTGTCAAAAAATTGTTGTAAATTTTCTTAACTATGTTTTTAAGTTCTAATGCATGTTCAACAATTTTTTTACAAATTTTATATCAATCAATGAAATGGTGCTTTAATCATCATCACGAATTCAAAAAAAAAAAAAAAATGCGAATGGAAATCTCTAATTATTACAAAAAAAGCAATAATTTTCGATTTCATATAGACGTGAATAATTTTTTAAACATTAATTTTTTTCACAACTCTGTTAGATGTCCTAAACGATGGCTTCAATAATTTTGTATACATTTGTTATCACGACTTTTTTGCCGTTTTTAACTTTAACTTTTTACATTCTCATCTGAGAAGGTGTTAGAATACTTTTCATTATTAGATGTATTTATTAATTGATTTTTTTATTAGAATTATCCAATCATGGACTTCTAGAGGGCGAACTTCATTACTCGACTTATATTTTGAAAAAATTGAGGAGTGTTTTCTTGTTTCAAGAAAAGTCTTTTTCTGGTCCAAAATATTGTACAAAATTGCGTTAACATTGCAAAACAATTGTAGCAAATTTTTGCGATTGTAAATAAATTGTAACAAGTATAACAAATTATTCAATTTTAATAAGTGAAAAAACTTTGTGCAGCGGAAAACTTGGGGGAAAGCGTCACGTTGCCCATTCTATAAACAAAATTATATACAAATTACACTTTTTGTAAGTAGTGCATGCAGAAAAGACACTAGTTAATGAAATAGAATCACTTTTGCTTATACTTCGAAATTTCGATCTGGCACGATTTTCACACAATTCGTGCATACCGGGTAACTGTAATCCACGAAGTCACTATTTAATATTTTGAAAAGGCGGGTATTTCAAAATAGAACTGGGTTACCGTAACCCAATGTGTAGGCAAAGCGTTAACATATAATTTAAGATTAAAATATTTTAAATTGCTTGGTTTTAATCTCAGCTTGAATTGAAAATCTTTAAAAATTAGAAAACTTCAAAATAAAATACTTAGTAATTAATTTTAAATTAAAGTCGTTTAAAATTTGGGAATATCTAGCTGAGAGCATAAATAGTTATAGCCGATCGATAATTTTCACATGTAGATATCAGTTTTCGCGCAAATATAACATTTTTAAAAAAAGTGATTATTTCCTTACAAAAATTCACAGTTAAAAAAAATAGATGAAAACAATATTTAAGTTTCTAAATTTATTTAAATTATCTATTAATGTACCAGCCAATGATTCCCACACGCTGTAGCGCACGTATTACGCTGCTCCACCAAAAAAATTTATTTGATAAACATATTTTGAAAATATTAAGCTCTTAAACAACAATGAGCATGCTTTTTTAATTACCAAGTTGATACTAATAATTTGAAAGTCTCTGTGAATAAAAAAGACAGTTTATTAAGATTATATATCAGTTTCCACTTTCTGCTTAAGCTCAATTTAATTTGAAAGAATTTGCCTTGTAAACTTTAATTCGCGCAGTTTGATCCGATTTCATAAAAAACAATAATGGGGCTTAAGTGGCTTTTTATTGCCAACGGCCTTATGATAACCATTCTGCACTTGTGGCTCCGCTTTTCGTTGATTAACGAGGTAAGGGAACTCGCGGCATGGAAAGTTTGCCGTTTCGGAGGATAAATTTACGCACAGAGGATCGTGGATTTCGTCGTCGTCGATCGACTTTTGAACCAAAAGGATTATAAACGAGCGAATAAGGTGAGATTTTGCGTTTTACAGCGGTAATATACGCACCCGGGTCCGCTCCCCCGGACTTTCAACTTTCTTCATGTTACAAGCTTTCGAGGAAAGTAGGAGGAGGGGACGATTGTAAAAAGCTATAGGGTCGACGACGCAAGGGTGCAAGTCGGTTCGCTCATTTGAATACTTAGATTGGACGAGTCGGGGGCCCCTTAATCGCGCTTTCCGCGAAATTTATGAGATCTGAGCCGATAAGCCAGGAAATAAGAGCAAGACTTCGCGTACGAGAGTTAAGACAAAAAGAAAGATGGGGGACTGGTAATTCGAATTTCATCCTCTTATCGCCTTTGATGCTGTCTTGAGCTCTGTCATATTTAATTCTCTTCGCCTTTTCATCAGCTACTCGTTCACTTGAAAAATTTAGCAGATTAAAGTGCACATTTGGGAAATTTCATGATGTTGAACTTAAGAACGATTATTTCTTCCAATTTTCACATACTCAGCATTTTACCTTCAAACTAGGTCCTCAGGGTAATATTTTAATTTTCAAAATCTCCCACTGTATATATTAGGGTGGTGCATATTCTATGGGATAAAATTTTCTTTCAAAAATATTGACGCTCCATGTATATCATTTCGTAAGATTACATGAGAAAAATATGCCCAACAAATTTGAACTCAGTTAGATAATATTTAAAGGCGTTTCCACTGATTTAAAATTTCTTATATAATTTACATGGGGAAAACTTAATTAAATCTTAGAATTGTTATAAATTTGTCAAATCTAACAGAAATCTAGTGCCCATTTAGGGAGTGGCTGCTTTTGGCAGACTGAAAATAACAATTATGTGCAAAATTAACAATTTTAAACAAATTTAAACTCGTGACCATTTGAATTTTTGAAAAATGTATTTTTTCAGTATTTTCCAACAAAATTATGCCAAATTTGGTTAAAATACAAAATTTATCATTTAAAATGAATTATTAGTCTGCTATTTTGATTTTCATAAGTCTGACATTGCACATATTACTAATTCATTT
>UWNZ010308115.1:0-10457 GCA_900474215.1 Andricus inflator
TTACACCAGGGCCATGACCATTCGCATACAAATCTTTAATCGCATTTTTCTCGAAAACGGTTGAGAATTGGGTCTTCTCGATTTTTCTCAGAAAACCTTTAATAGGAGTCTATCACTGAGAAGAGTATCGATAAAAACAAAAAACACCACGTCGCGAGGTCCCCTTGTAAGCATCGTTTGGGGAAAAAGTTAATATGGCGCATGCGCGTATCCCTGCCACTACGCTACATACATAGGCACTCTGCTCTGTTCATGTCGCGCGCCATGCTACCTTTATTTCGTACTAGTTCTCTGCGTCGTCACAGCATATGGTACCTACTGTAGAATTTGAATTTATTTCTATTCAACTTCAATTTATTTGCGCTAAGCTATTCATCTGAATCTCATTTTGCACTGATGGAAAAATGGAGATCAGTTGCAAAAATCATCCTGATAGCATTTTCTACGTTCGCGGCTTTTCGTCATACAAAAACAGAGACACAAAGATGGAGAAAAAAGTTGAATACCCAACAGTTTCTGTTCGATTTGAGTGATTAAATCGAGGTCAATATGTATGACGAAACCTGCGTATGACTGTAACAATTCCATCCCGAGAAATTCTGCGAAACGGGAAGCAGAAGAAAACAATTCTGATGAAAATCAAACCGTAGAATATAAGCTGACCAGAAACTTGCCAGAATTATTTGATCAATTGAAAAAATTTGCTGAATTGTAAATATTTCAAATCTTGCAAATACTGTAAATATTGTAGACTTTAATGTAATGAGATACAAGTTACAGTTCCGTTGAGAGAGACAACTTCTCTGCGATGTATCTTTCGAACAGTGACAGCTAAAACTTTAACAGTTTTTAGACTCTTTTTGCATCAAAAAACGAGGAGTATGATAATATAAAGTTTCTGGTAAAACCATTTTTTCATGTTTTTTTTTTTAGTTTTTTCCCATTATTTCTGCCTTGCTGGGAAAAAACAAATATCAAATTCGGAGCCAGCATAGAAAACTACTGTGGGAATGATATATTTCATTCCACAAACAAATAGGTCATCTTTTGACATAGTCAGCTGACTATTACCCTGCTTCGACGATTTCTTGCAACTCTTCTTATTCCCACTTTTTTTCTGCGTATGCTTGTCTATATGTTTACACAGAGAAAAATAGAAAGTCAGTCTAAACATTTAGATGTTCAAATTAACCACATTTGAGTGTCGAGCATATGACAACCTTCTAGATGGTCAAAGCGACTATCGCTACAAGGGTAAAACACGAGGTTCAAATCGATTATCTCAGAGAATGTACTTGGTCATCTCGGATGGTCAACTCGATCATCTCAGTGGACCGAGGTGATTACCATAGAGGGTCTATTTAATCATCTCAAATGGTTGACGGGACCATCTTAGAGCATCGATTTGGTTATCCAATATCTGCTATACGAGATGTCCTTCTTCTACCTTCGTTATACCTATATGTGAGTTTCCAGTCTCTCTCTGTTATAAGAGACTGGAAATTGTACGACTCCAAACAAATAAGTAAATTCAAAAATCGATATAAATGCGTGCAACACATCTCGTTACTCTTATTTCTGTATTGAGAATGAATAATCCAATTTTTAGCACGTGTTCCGTCAAAAGGAAAACAGTACAAATACACTGACTGCTAATAGATTTAATGCTCTAACGATGATTTATTATGATAAAAGGAAACGTTGCGCGTTTCAATCGTGTGCAAAACTGAAGAATTGAGCTGCAATGTTCACAAAACGTCGGCAATATTCGTAGTTTTGCACACGATTGAAACCCAGAACATCTCCTTTTATCAAATTGACTAATGACGGTTGAATAACGCCTTCGTCCTTATTTCCATGTAAGCATCAAACTTGACCCTGAAAATGCAGAAAAAACTTAATCCAATTTCTATCATGTTATCTCTTATAGGTTTCACTCTCGACGCATGTTCGGAATATTTAAAATCTGTTTAAACTTATTAAAGATCTGTCTGATTTAATACACGGGAACCTTAATTTTGTAGACATTCTAACTTTTAAATTATTTGTCCAATCGAGTCAGCCTCTGACAGACTTTTTTATGTTCCCAAAATGAAGGTCAAGTTTGTGCTTTTTATCTCCATTTTCATCTTAACTTGTTAAGAGTTTTTATTTAAGAGCAAGAGGATAATAAAATTTTTGGTTGGTATTTCTTCCATAATAATTGGTTCTTTTATATTGTATTAATTTATTACCTAGATACAGAGTTGCTTTTGAACTATTTCTTTGTTTTATATTCATCTCTTTATCCGTATCCTGTAAGTGCAGCAATATCGTTATCNNATTGAAACCCGGAACATCTCCTTTTATCAAATTGACTGATGACGGTTGAATAACGCCTTCATCCTTATTTCCATGTAAGCATCAAACTTGACCCTGAAAATGCAGAAAAAACTTATTCAAATTTCTATCATGTTATCTCTTATAGGTTTCACTCTCGACGCATGTTCGGAATATTTAAAATCTGTTTAAACTTATTAAAAATCTGTCTGATTTAATACACAGGAACCTTAATTTTGTAGACATTCTAACTTTTAAATTATTTGTCAAATCGGGTCAGCCTCTGCCAGACTTTTTTATGGTGCCAATATGAAGGTCAAGTTTGTGCTTTTTATCTCCATTTTCATCTTAACTTGTTAACAGTTTTTATTTATGAGCAAGAGGATAATAAAATTTTTGGTTGGCTATTTCTTCGATAATAATTGGTTCTTTTATATTGTATTAATTTATTACCTAGATACAGAGTTGCTTTTGAACTATTTCTTTGTTTTATATTCATCTCTTTATCCGTATCCTGTAAGTGCAGCAATATCGTTATCGCTATTATCAAACCTAATTTCTTTTATTAGTTCCAGTATATACAGCAGCGAAATTTGCTAAACAAATTGTTTTTAGTTTTATTTACAAAACATTTCTGTAATACGACACCTAGTTAGTGGTATTGTCTGCATATCATAAACTGCTTCTTGAAGTGATAACACATTACCGTTCACAAATACACGTCAATTTTTCTGAATTTGTTTTTTTTAAGTTGAATTACCATTTTCAGTATCTGTTTCTGCTTCTCTCACTAATTTGCTGAGACCTGAATCAACTTTTCTTACGTAATTGTACATATTTAAAGCACGACTACACAGATCTAACACGAATTAAATATCCATATAAGATTTTCTTAAATTGAAAATAGTTTCATTATATGCATTAGTCGCTCAATCTTAATTTCATTTCCGTAAAAAGCTTTAGATATTTTTAAAGAACTTTTTATAGCTAATATATCATTTTCTTTGGAAATATTTAAATAATTGAACACATTAAATCATGAATATTAAATGATTCACACCCAGTTTATTTCAAATGAATTTTCATTTTTCTGATAATTTCTTTCCCGACTGTTGATCTGTAGGTTCCAAGATGCCAAAAAATTGAATAATTAGACCTTTTGCTATTTTGCTTCACGTATCTCGGAAAAATGTAATCCTCTGTTTCTTGTTGCAGATTTAAGTTTACAGTCCGACGGTTTACGTAATAGCGCCTCTATTACTGGTGTATCTCGAACCGGAACTTCTCACTCGCCTGAAAGACATCATTCTCCTCAAAGGTCCAGGTCCAGGTCTCCTCGTGGAGAATTTGATCCTGCAGGTTTCCATTATGCCAGGCTTCCTCCTGCAGAGTATGATCCTGCATGGTTTCCTGCTTCAGAGTTTGATCCTACCGGGTTTCATTACGCCGAGTTTCCTCCTGTCGGGCTCAATTCTGCCGTGTATCCTACCACCAGCAATTCTTCTCCAGGCAGGTCTTCTTCTTCAAAGCCTTCCTCACCTGCCAAGTCTTCTTCTCCAGAGCCGCTTCCTCGTGCCAAGTCTTCTCGTTCAAGGATTTTTAATCTCCCTAGGTGCATCGATCCACCTACCAGGCTTCCTTCTCCTGACGGACATGGATGTGGGCTTGAAAATCTCAAATTTATTCGGCTTACATCTTGCGCGAATTCACGTCGGATGTTCGAACTTAGAAGATACACTTTTCCCGATGATAAATCAATTAAGTTGAGACTGGGAGATCATCAATATGAGCCTATACCAACTCAAGAACAAATTGTTATGTCAACACCCGATAGCGTCGTATTTGCAATATTGGAGAGTACTAATGTTCTTGCTGGAATTTACGCTTATCATAGAAGGACCGCGACTATGAGACGGGTGAAAATAAACATGGAAGGTGAAGCTGTTACCTTTTTGACTAAAGAAGAAGTCAACGAAGCTCCAGTAGGTTCCAGACGCACAATCAGATTGGCCTTTCATGTGGAGCTGAGAAATGAAGAGTAAACCCTAATCCTACACATAATTCAGTCAATCAAAGAAATGCAAAACTAAATAAAATTTTGTTTGGGAAATTACAATTGAAAATGATAATTATAAAAAGACCATATATTATGTTTCTCAAAGCTTCAATCTTTCGTCAATGCCTCAGTCGGTCTTGTCCAGAAGCAAATGAAAAAGTTAAGACAATGATTGGATCCTAAAATCAATAAAAATAATATGTGAATGTAGTAAAGCGAGAGTTAAAGTAAAGGCTGAATGGGCAACTGAGCGATTGATTCGATATTAGGCAGGGTATTAGGCAAGGATGCGTCTTTTGTTGTCTATTTATTAAATTCGTGGACAAATGTCTAAGAAAGGCCTTGTCCAGCGGAAAAGGTTTGTCTCTCAGGAGAGTGAAGGTGGGTAGAACGACGTTTGTAAATGAGAACGTTGTTACGGCAGAATCAGTCGATGGCTGCAGAGAATGTTGAGTAGTCTGAATACTAGCATGAAGAACATGTGTCTTATGACTAAAGTAAGTCATACGGAAATTAGAGTGTTAGAAGGAAAGGGCACGAAAACGGTATACAAGATAGCCCTAGACGATGAGAAAATAGAACAAGTTAATGAGTACGTGTAGCTTGGAAGTTTATTTACTAATGACGGAAAGATCGATGGAGAGACTCACGTTGAGCTGACATTTCTCCATGAATTCTCCATCTTATAGAGAATGATGTTTAGAAAAAATAGATACTGGCATCTGAATCTTCCCTCCAATTTTCGTCAAACCTCTAGCGTCGAAAACCGTTGACACGCATTATTAGCAATTGTTGCGTCACATTCAAAAAGCCACGCTGAAAACACAAAAAAATTCGAATTTTCTAATCGTACATTCAATCGAAAAAAAACATAACTGATAAAAACTCTTCCTAGGAATAATTAATATCAACCTCACTAAGATGCAAACATTGCTCTGCACAAACGTGGTTACCTTGGCATTTATTAATCTCTTAAATTTATCTATAAACACTCAACCGATTTAACCATAATGACCACACTCATTGATCAACTATATAGCTCGAAGGCATTAGCTTGCCACTCTTCATAATTACTTTTCGAGACCCACCAATCGTCTAAGTTACATAATAATACGTGGCGATTTGTTCGCCGCGTTTCCAGAAATTCGATCGCGAATTTCTACCAGCCAATATCCCATTCGGAAGAAAATCGTTATATATCGTCATTCGTAGTCCTATATCACGTCACAATACGATACTGTCCGAAGTCTCATTAATTACAGTTATCTTATTAAAATTAATGTGAACTTATATATATGCTACAAATCAACAATTATGAATATAAAATGTCTTGGATCTTACAGAATCTCAGAAACTGCCTTAAGTTTCGCTCGGTTAATGCTCTCCTACCTGTGAACATATTTCTCCAAACTGACACGATTATAAATGCCTTTAAATACTTTCGGATCATCGGGATCAGATAATTCATATGAATTGTTACAGTGGGATTTTGAAATTTCATGTGGTCCAAAATATAAATGGAAAAACTTTTCCGTGACTTTATCTATTTCCTTGATTGCTTAGGAACACGCAAAAGCACAATATCTCCCTCCCGTGACGGCATTGATGATACGTTTCCTTGGCTTTGCTTCCTATACTGAAAACTTTTATTAATTTTCTGTTTGGATAAAAAAATTGTTGTTTTTTTACTGAAATCAACATCTACTGGGAGTTCAATAATTTTTTCAATTTGACCAAGTGGTTCAATTCCGAAATGTAATTTAGATGTGTAGAAATCTGTACTAACATGATTGGTAATGTTTAAAAGATATTCTCTTTGAGGGATATGTTTTGCCCAACGAGTGTGCGCACTTGAGCACAATTTTCGAAATAAACGTCCCAATTCTCTCATAACGCGCTCAGTGGAATTACTTTGTGGGTGCCGAACCAAACAAAAGTTTGGTTTGATTCCCACTTCCCGTAAATCTTTACTCCAAACTGCTGATGGAAAATGCGTTCCATTGTTCGCTAACAATCTCTTGGGTTTGCCCATTTCTGATATCTAAGAATCTTGAATTTTGTTCAAAATAGTTCTGGTATTTGCACATTTAAAGGGACATAATTTGATATATTTTGAAAATAAATCTAATATAACAAAAATGTATTGTACACCACCGTGTGGGTTGAAAGAAAACCAAAAAAATCGACAGTGACGAAATCTCCTGGTTCGGAAGATTGGACAAGCACATATTCTCCCTCCATCTTAACATTTACAAGTTTCACCTTTTGACATATGTCGCACGAAAGTACAAAACTTTTTACCACCTTATTCATTTTACACCAGTGATAAAAAAGTTTAATATACATAATTGTTTTATAAACATCTGGATCTCCTAACTTCGAATGAATTTGATATAAGAACTTTTGTGTCAAATTCTGAGATGCAATAGTTTGCCAATCCTGCGTAACGTGATCGAAAAAAAACAATATCCCTTTATATATTTGATAAATGTTCTCATATTTGATCGAATCTCTATTATCAATTCTGTTTTTTTTCTACGCGGATCACTAGCTTGACCCTCACGAATCTTTTAAAAATCATCCTTCAAATCTCAACTCAACGTGATTGTAACACACGCTATACTTTGCGATATAGGTGCCAAATTGATTAAAAAACAATTAGTCGTTAGCTCAGTTGGTTCAATCTTTTCAAATTGACCTATTTGATTTCGACTAAAAAAGTTAGCAACCACGTTATCACGACCTGCACAGTGAATGACATCGAAATCAAATGCTTGTAATATTATGCTCCATCTAATTAATCGCGAATTCAGACAAGGCGGTGAATTTAAAAATGTCAGTCCCTTATGATCCGTTATGATGGTAAATTTCTTTCCGAATAAATATGTGCGTATTTTAGGAACCACGAGGGTAATGGCCAACAGCTCTTTTTCCGTAGTTTTATAATTCAATACTGCTTATTTCAGGCATCTGCTAACTAATGGAGTGACGGACACTGAATTGGCGATACTAACTACATAAGCCAAAGAGTTGTTGCAATTGATTAAAATTTTGTATTACAGGAATTTTTGAAAATAATTTCTAGTTGATTAGGCAAAGGTCTGATGCATTCTGAATATAGATCATAGCCTAGAAAATTAACTCATTGGCGACAGAAGAGAGATTTTTGCAATTTTAAAGTGACATTCTGATCTTGCAAGACTTGAACAACATCACTGAACTGATTTCCTAATACTGAACTGAGAACTCGAAAAAATGCCAAACCGGCTACCTTTACACCAAATGGTATTCTACAAAATTAATGTAATTTTGAACCATGTAAAAAAGCAGAATATTTTCGAGAATCCCTGTGCAGTGGGATTTGTCAATATCCGTCCGCAAGATCAGTCGTTAACATGTTTCTAATACCATAAAATTTTTGAAATAGTTCGGTAATAATAGGTGGCGATTCATTATCCGGCTTAATTATTTCACTAATGAATCGCGCATCCAAACAAAGTCAAACTGCCTTATCCTTTTTAATCGCAATTCGCAAGGGATTACAATACGGACTACTGGGTCGTTCAATAATTCCATTTTTCATCTTTTTTTCAATCTCTTTATCAACTGAACCAGGATAAGCAAATGGGATGGGATATGATTTTCTAACAGCTACTTTATGCAATTTAATATTTATATGATATTCATAAGCACCAGCACTACTACTTTTCCAAGAGAACAATTGTTCAAACTTTGACATACAATTAATAAAATCTTTCTTTTCCTTATCACCGAGTCTTGTGGATAAGGCTGCAATCTTTCGTCTCCCTTCTAAAAAACTCGCCGAGTCTGTTTCTATAATATTTCTATTCGAGTTTAAATTATTAAATTCAGAAAGATAAATTATTTCCTCTTGTTTTAAAGAATAAAAATCATTTTCAAAAATTAAACTATAAATTCAATCTCAATCAGGAAGACGATTTAAAAAATCATGTTACACTTCTTTATAATATTAGAGTGTTAGGGTTATCTCCTATATTCTCATCTCTTTTGATCATTCTCTCTTTAGAAATATAAGCCATATGACAAGGTGGTTCAGAAAATGAATTTGCTAATAAAATTCGCCTTTATTTTGATTGACGATACTCGGCATGTCGAGATCATAATTACCAAGCAAATTTTCATCATGCGTGATGTTACAGAGATAGTCTATGTTACTGATAATGAGCGACCGATCAGAACCAATAACAACCGCTCGCCACTCATTAGTACTTCTATTCAGGATTGATAAGGTGACATTATAATTAAATTCATTTGTATCTCGAATTGCGATATCATTCGAAGCTACATTAGAAATCAGATTTACAGCTCTATCCTCTGAGTATATTATTTGTGCATAGACTATGTCAGCTTTGATAGATGCCACAATCCTCTTAGATGGAGCCCGATCGAATGAAACCAAAAAGTCCGGAGCTGGAATTAAATTGATTGAAATCGATCGATTTAAAAAACAATTGTAACGCCATTTCCCAGAAATTTTGTCCGACGTTCACATCTATCATTATTTGTTTTTTCATTGTCGTGGGTATTTTCCAATTGCGTTTCATAAAACTACACTTGTAACTGGTAATTCTGTTATTTTAACATGAAACTTTAAATAATCATAGAACTTTTCCAAATCACAAGTTATCTGACTGCCAGTGTCAATTAAAGAAGGAGTTGATACATTAAATGAAGATACGATTAATCGGGGGCATTTGAGAATTTTTATGGTTGCCATTCGGCGCATTCTGTCCCGATTCACATTGTACACTATTCGCAAGGTCACCAAAAAAGTCAGATGGATCTTGACCAGCTGTTTGACCTGTCAAAATCGCGCCAATTATTAGTTCAAATTATTTCATGAGAAACTTGGCGGTGGAACATTTAAATTTGTGAATTGCATCGCGTTATTATAAAATCCGATACTATTGGAAAGATTTCCCTGATCGAAATGACTTGAATGCAAATGTGACACATTAATCTCATCTGACCATTGATCAAGAAAACAACACTTACAACTTCTTAGATTATCGGTAGTGATTTGAAAATTTCGAATGCCTTGTTAATCGCGTTCTTGATTATTTTCACAATTATGACCATAGGTGGTTAAAGTTTAAAGTCCTGAATGATATAAAGGAGGCAGCCATTTTCAGTTTCTTTATTTTTTTAATCAATTCTTTCAATATTTTAACATCTATTTCTATAATGATTTCCTTTCAATAATTTTTGTTATCATTCTTCTAGAATCGCAAAAAAGTTATTAGAAATCCCTGAATTCTCTATTATTTATTTGTAAGAGGTGAACTACATCCGGAAAGTAAATAAAGAAGAAACTTTGTTACTACTATCATTGGCAAATGAAAGTTGAAAAGGTTTTTCTAGTACACAATTACAAAATTTATACTTTAAAGGGAGTAACAGATCACCAAAACGCACGTTAATTGACAAATAATGCCTGATATTTCATTGGGGTTCTAGTTTCTATTCTTCGTTATTAAATTTTGATTAGATTATACATTTTAATTTTAATTACCTAGAAAAATGTTTTCTGGCCGGGTAAACACTAAAATCTTGTTTTTGGTTTTATGGACCACCCTGAAATATTTATATTGAGTTCTTGCCTGCTAGGGAGAAAATTTTCGGGCCCGTAGAGTTACGTTCAGTGGGGACATAACCCACTATCTTTGTTGGAGCACAATCTCTTTAAAAACAAATTTTTGCAAGAAAAGTTTAGTTTATTTTATGTGACGATACCTAGTGAAAAATATCCAGGCGGTTAAGGCACAAGAACAAAATTACATAACATATTCATTAATAAAGAAGTAACTTTTTTATCCTATTTTAATAAATTTTCATAGTTTATGAGAATATTACAGGATTGGTTTCAAGCCTACACATAGAAAGGTAGAGGAATCGCTTTTGTTATAACTCGTGTATTGTATTTCTTAAATAAGAACTAAATTACCAAATGCAAATATCCCATCCTAAGCTCGAGGAATATGTGATTCACGAGATAAGAATCATCAGAATAACGATCAGTTACACCGACAACCAAATTCTT
>UWNZ010308203.1:2469-13414 GCA_900474215.1 Andricus inflator
AAAATTTATTTCATAGTCCATTCTACAACTTCACCGCTTCAAATTTTTCGAAACTTTAATTGTGAAAAACTTCCTCGCATTTGGAAAATGTTGCCTGGTCCGACATACTGTGCCTATTTGAACGATTATTCTTTAGTATTTGAATGATCAAAATTCCTATTTATTAATCGCATGATTTACAGTTTTTCTCTATTCACCTCTTTTCCCGTTTTTCTCATATTTTAACTTTAACGTGAACTGAATTAATAGAACCCAGTAAGAAAATACAAAACAGTTTGGTTAAAATTTAATTATTTTTTTTGAAAATTTTAATTTTACAAATTTTCCACTTGTGGTATTAGATTTAGGTGAATTCGGACATATCCAGTTTTCACCAATTTTTGACGTTTTGAGAACCCGCGAGGCAGAAGAATAGCTGAATCAATTAGATGATTTATTGTTACACCTCGTATATCTTTGGCTTTCAAAAACTCTTCCAAGTCAGAAATTGAACAGCATATAAGAAGTTCGTATGTTTATCATTATAACGTTTATAAAAAAATAGAATTTTTTTTTGGAATTCAGTAAACGTCCAATTAAAAAATGACATTAGGATAATTTGTAAATCTTATTAAATTCTAAAATAATAATGATTAACACCAACGGATCTTTTAAGTACAAAAATTGCATATTTTTGAAAATGATCTAACTTTTCGAATTTTGGTTTAATTAAAAGTTTCACGGGGATAGTTTCGAAATATATTGTATATCTATCAAACATTCAGAATACTATTTCTTAATATATCAAACAAATATTTTTTCCATTTTTTGCAAATTTTTAAAATATTGAAAAGCATTTTACTTTTTTGATTTTCATCGAAATTAAAAATGGCATTAGGATAACTTGGAAATGCTCTAAATTTCTTAATTTTGGTCGAACATATCTGCCTAGCGAACTTGAGTTAGCATGGCCGCAACGTTCAGGTAACCATATAGACATACAGACATACATACAGACATCGACAAAATTTTATGATTTTCGGACTCTGTGGGGGCCAAAACGTGAAGATCTATTAAAAACTAGATATCGAAAATTTTAACGATTACATTACACTCTCATGAATGAGAATTTAATAGATTATGATGCTAAATTTTCATTTTATGATTTAATGAGGGAAACGCTCCCTTAAAATCTTGCCTGCCACTCCTGTAAAAGATGCATTTGTGTAGCCAAAGCGATGAGCCTTTCGGAGAAACTCCACGTGAAGACTTTAGTAATAAAGTTAACTAGCGCAATAGGGCGGTAGTTAAATAGATCAGTTTCTCGCCCTTTTTTGAGTATCATTTTAATAAAAGATTGGGACTATGGTTCTGTGAATTTTGCTTCTTCAAGTAATTTGTTGAAAACCGAGTTCACGTATGGAATAAGATTGCCAAGTAAATTCTTCAAGAATTTATAGCCAATTACATTGGTATCAGGAGTCTTATCACATTTACACATTTTTAAGCTTGCCAACGTTTTGTGCAAAGAAATATGTGTCAAAATATGTATTTAGAGTATCTCTAAATGTTAGTGGGTAAGAGTCAGGATCCCGGTCAGAGCAAATAGACCTAAAATACTTTTTCAAGTGCCTTAAGCCTATAAAATTGATGCTTAATTATTTGGATTAATAATTATTGACTATTTTTCAAAATTGTTTGGAGTATTCTACCACCATGAAAGATTGTAACAAAGAACTTTCATAAGGCTCCTTTTTGGCTAACAAAAGTTTGGAATGTTCTTTTTAGGCATTTTCGTAGAATAATACAATATCAGTTTCAAACTTTTGCTTCCTACATTTTTAGTTTATTTATTTTAATTCTATCGAGCTCTTCTTACAATCAGCATGAAACCACGATTTAGACTATCTTTACTTTTTGCTCAATGTTAAAATCAAATTTAATGGAGTTGCCGACTGTTCAACAAATATCATCAAATTATTTAAAGTTTATCGATCGATAAGCTAGCAGGATTAAAATTTGGGCGTATTTGATATTTTCCTTATACTCTGATACATTGTCGTTCTTACATTCAAAATCTATGCGGGACCCCTAAAACATAAAAATCCTCGATTATTTGTATAGCCACGTCATTACACCAAACTGAATCAATAATTAAAAAGAAGGCGTCCTTTTGCTCTACCCTTTGTAGACCCTTTTGTAGTGTAATTCAAAATGACCTCTAGGTTACTAAAACCCCTTAAATCCCAAAACACCGGTCCTTACAAAGCTTTTGTTTGTAAAACGCTAATCTTTTAGGTACCATGCTGGACATTTATCCCCTATTCGGTGCACATGAAAAAGATTTAATTGATTTCTCCTTTTGAATATGCTTAGGCTTTTTATTTTTGTGTGTGGATGATGGCTCAGTTTTTCAAGGTCTATCACTTTTTCTGCTGGCTCTCGAGCTTAACGGTGCTAATAAGTCTTCCCCATCCCATTGGTAGTCATCCTCAAGCTGGTTGAAAGTAATATTTTATCCGCTATTAAACCATAAAATGCATTATCCATTCACTTAATCAGGCTTTAATATTACATGAAATTAGCACTAAGTTGTGAATAAAATGTAACCGAGATGGGAAAAGATGAAAATAAGATCAAAGGGCATGTCTTTAACTTTAAGCCATTCAACATGAGGGACGTAAGAAAATACATGATCCTCACCCTTCAAATTCCTTATCGTCTCTACCCTTCGTTTTTCCTATTATCAACTGACTTCTCTCACAAAGCACCTTGCTCTGTTTTCACTTTCAGATTTCACTAATCTGCTGCTTCACTCCCTCTTTCTCTATCTTCAGCGCATGCTGTTTCTCCTCGTTGATCCTTCCCCTTCTCATCCAGTCGAATTACCACTATTCTTCCTTCTCTCAGAAGTTTTAAAATTCATATTTTTATGTTGAAGTTGAACCATTTGTTTGAAAATGCATGCATTTGGTCAAAAATAAAAATTGCTAAAAATTCAAAATATTGTGTTCTGATCAAGGATTCGACCGTTTCGTTAAAAACTCGCGTTCTTGGTTTATTTATTGCTATTTGTTATTTATTTATGGCAACTGAAAATTAGTTGTTACTACACTTAGAACTTGAGTTTATACAACTGAGCTAACCCCAAAAACAATTGAAGAAAAAATATTTAAAAAAAAAACGGCAGATTTTGACATTTTTTATAGAAATTGTGATTAAAAGTTACAGAAAGTAATACCTAATGCCTTATATTTAGTTTGAAAATGACTTTAAATTATTTTTAGATAATTGCAGTGAAAAAACGGCTTTGAAAGTCTCTGAGCTACTCTTGTACGTTTACTTTAAAAATAAATTATCAGAGTTTATCAAGGTAAAATGAATTATACACGTGCCAAGGTTCGACTTCCATTTAATTGATAAGGTGATACTAATTAAAATTTGTTATCTCACCAATCTCTGTAAGAAACCATATACCCGATTTATTCTCTAGGCTGATTTCAAAATGCTGTGTTAATCAGTGTCTTCTACATTTTGAAGAAATGAGGACCCCTCATACTCTGGTCCTAACCCTGGACATCATTCTCAATTCTATTGGTAAGTAAGGAATAAATTAATATAATTTTTTATATTTTTCATAGTAAGTATGTTGGAACATCTGTTATATGTACGTTAATGAATGTAAAATACTATTTTAACTCCATGATAATGAAAAATTATTCTAGTTATCATTTCTTTGATACTTAAGTATAATAATTAGACAGATTTTGAGGATGTTCTTACCTTAATCAGTTTTCAGTAGGTTTTTTAATGAAAACATTATAACTCAGAAGATTCAATTCTGATCGCTTTTTACCGAGTTTTCAAGTTTCGAATCCCAATTATGAAATATTTCTCTTCAAAACTTGAATTTTTGGAAGGTTTCTATATTTTCAAAGTGAAATATTTCCTTGGAAGAAAAAACAAAAAGTTCAGAACTTGCTGAATATTTATCGATTTTTCAAATAAACACCATGTAAATTCCACTCCACTTCTTCCTCCCAAAATAAAGATTTTGAATTTGGTTGTGATTTTGAAGTGAGACAGAGTAGATCAAGTGTGTAAATGCATTTTTTTCACATCAAAGTAATCACATACAAATACCTTACGTTGGTGGAGGCGATTTAACAGATTTAAAAGTTTCACAATACTCTTTTATCGTTATGTAAATATATTAAAAAGTGTAACACAATCGCGTTCTTTTACCTTTAATTATGCTTTTATTAAATCCTTTTAATTAATTTAAATCAAGAAGATTAGAAACCTTTTGAATCACTTGGCAAATTTTTACCGTTTTGTTGATATTTAAGTATAATTTATATCCGAAAAAGATATTCGCGTTTTTTTTTTTACTTCGCGGCGATTCACTACCCCGAATCATTGATAGGCTGTCACCGACTCATATGAAATAAAATGGAATAATCAAATCACGATTTGACTATTTTTGATACTTTTCTAATATGACATATTCAAAATCTTTTTTGCCTTTTCACCAAATTATCACCTTATCTTTTCACAGAAATATCATCAGGTATGCTGCCCAAAACAAGGGACTTCGTGACAAATTTTGGTATGAGTAGTGAAGATGCGGATCATAAAGGTACACCTAGTACAAATAGGGATTGATAACAGAAGTTTTAATCAATGATCAGTTACAAAGCACTGATAATCTCTTAAGATAGAAAATATTCTACACTCATGAAACCTTGTACTCAATGTTTTAAAGAAAAATTTTGAAAAAATTATATCATACCGGAATTTTCTTTTTTTCATTGAGCAGCTTTTTTGTAGACTTTCTCCCCTTTGAAGCATGTCGTTCCGCTAGATATTTCTGTAGAATGTGAAAGGAATCAGAACTACTTTATCAAACGCCTCCAAATAATTGCTCTTCTGCAGGCGAAAAACCGTATAATCCCAAAATTCTTTCCTTATAATGAATTTTCTATAATTTTTTAATTGAAATAAACTACGGAAAAATATTGAATAAAGTATTATAAAAAGTGGATATACTGCAGAGAGACGGTTTACTTCAGACGACTCATAATTTTGCACAAATAGACTCTAGAAAACAAATACCTGCAAATTCCACTGATACATTTTAAATTGCTTTAAATTTCATTGAAATCTTTAAAATCCTTCGTAATCTTTTGATGTCCTCGGGAAATATTCCTAAATTCATTAAAGTCTTTGTAATCAGCTAATTTTTTTGGAAATCCCTCAAAATTGTTCAAATGCCTTAGAATCATTGAAATACTTGGAGATCCTATAAAATCCCTTATATATCCTAAAACTTTTCGAAATACCTTAAAATTATTGTAAATCCTACAAAATTCTTTGAACTCCTTTAGAAGGCGTCAAAATCCATAGAAATCCCTTGAAATAAAATTTAATTTATTCCTAAGAGTTCTCTAGAAGTTCGTTCAAATCCCTGAAAATCCCATGCAATCTTTGGAAATCGTAAAAATCCATTGAAACAAGAAGCTACCATATGGAATCTCTTGAACATAAATTTTAGCCTAATAAACAAATCGTCTGTATTTTTTTTCAATGTCGACTAGTGGTCGAGACACCACAAATGTTGAAAGATGAACAGTTTTTCCTAAAGGTTCTTATAGAACTCATTCTGTTTTTCAGAACTAATTTTCTTCTTGAAACCCACTTCTATCTTTACACCCTTATTTGCACTACATCACCTAACTATTCACTATTATCTAGCTACCTTTTTCTCACCCTCTAGAATCCATATCTGCATCACAATCTCCTCAATTCCTGAATTGCTACCAATGTTTTCTTTAAATTTCTTCGTTCGCTTATTTTTTTATCTACTGCCTTTTTCCTATATAACCGCAGCATACGATTATCTAATTATAAAAAAATGTAATCCTCTGCTTCTTATTGCAGATTTGATTTCACAGTCCGAGTGCTTACCTAATGGTGAACACATTCCTGTTATTCCTTACTGCAGAACTTCTTATCCTAATGAAGGATATCTTCTTTCTGCCAGACCACATTTCCCGGGTTCTCCAGTCAGGGTTCCTCCTACTTCCGAGCCCTTTCTTCGTGCTAGGTCCAGGTCTCCTCATGCAAGTCATTCTTCTTTATGCGTATTTGGATTTAATCTCGAAGAGCTTAGGTTTGTACGGCTCATTTCCAACGCGAATCCAAGTCGGCGATTCGAAATTCGAAGGCACTCTTTTTCTCGCGATATTCCAATTCAAGTAAGAGAAGGCCGTAGTTTCCTTGGGACCATGCCAACCGAAGAACAAACTGTATTATCAACAACCAATGGAGACGTCTTTGCAATAGTGGAGAGTAACACAAAACTTCGTGGATTATATAAATTAAAAGATCGCTCTCGACATATGAATTCAAATCGGGTGAAGGTAAATATGGAGAGCGGCGTAGTTAAAGATATGACTTCAGCAGAAATAAAGGAAACTCCCTTAGGTAGCCGTTTCCCAATTTCAAGGAATTTTCAAATAATAAGGCTGAGCGAATTTCGTACACTCTACTAATTCAATTTAACAAAATGTAAAACTAAAACATAACATTGTTTGTGATCCGAAGTAGGATCAACATGTTACAAGTAACTTGTGATTACAATAAAAAGTTCATGTGTTATCGTTCTTAAGGCTTCAATATTTCGCTAATGCCCCATCCTTTCTTTTTTGTAATCGGAGCAAAATAGTTGCTTTTTGTTAACTTACGAGAATATTCTTGAAGGAAAATGATGGCTTGAACTAATTAGCTTATAAGGTGTCATCAACAAATTAGGTATTTTTGTTTTTCTGAAATTTTTGACACCAACTTCCCCATGTGAAAGACCGCAAGGTTTGTCCTGAACCCCCAACCCCCTTTCACCAAAGCCGTACGCAGGTTTTATAAACTGAGGGAATGAATAGGCATATCAATTCTGTTAATCTTGTGAATTTGGAACCTTCATGCAATTAGTTTTTGAAAGGAAAAAGTTGCTAGGTCCGACACACTTTGTGTGGTGCGGATTAAAAAGTATGTATTCACAAATCAAAGAGTGGACAGTGGGAAATGAGCTTTATTTTTTGAGCAAAATTTCCGGTTTTCTAACCTAAATTTAATGATTATTTGAGATATTACTCGATAGTCTATAAATGATCTAAATTCCTACTTCTTTATCGCAGGCTTCATAGTCATTATCGTATTTCCAAAAGAAATAAAGAGACACAAGTTATATGAATAAACTCCAGGAATTCTAGATTTTTAGTTCGTACATTATTTTTAAATTTTCACATTTTTTATTTAAATCTATATATTTTAGTAATATGTGTATTATTAATGTTATTTTACTCTAAGAAACTCAGATAATTTTATGATGTACTAGGATTTAGATTAAAATTTTATTATATAAAAGTTTAACAGTACAGTAGATCCCCCTTATAATAAGCAAATCGGGACTGGCCGTCATCCTTATAAGGAGAAAGGGAGGGGATCCCACTTATTGCTCACTCATGTGCATACGAGTGAGAAGTCGCTGTCTCTTCTCCACTTAAAGCTGCAATGCGATCGGTAGAGGGAGTAGGGGGCGTGGCCTTCGCTCGTTGTGAGGGGTCCATTTTCATCCTTATAATGAGGAAAACGTAATAAGGAGGTACGTTATAAGAGGGTCATACTGTAATTCATGTTACTGTTTTAATCAGAAAAGGCTTAATGTTTAACCAAATTTGAATGTCCAATTGAAAATTTATAAACCATTTTAAACTTAAAAATAATTTTAAATTAATAGCTTCAAAATTAAATGCTCCTATCCAATTTATTATTAATTTTTTAATACCAAAAATAGTTATACAATTCTTAACATTTACAAAATTATTGATTTATTCGTCACGTCCCTATAACGTATTATCACCATAATATTTATACTTATATTTTCCATAATTTCTATATTTATACTTATAATTTATATTAATAATTATTTAAAAAGGATGATGTACTCATTAAGACGCACAAAATCGTGCATATTCATGTTTGTCCATTATGATAAAATTAATAGTCTTAACTCCGCAGTTTAAACATCTTGACTTTTGTATACATCGCTGAAAATCAGCCACGAAACATTAAAGAGGGTGGCACAATGAACAAATCCTTGAACTCAACGATAGACTCCCAGGTCTACGCCTTCAGGTCTAGACACCTAGATATCAATTGATTTCGATGACTACGTTCCCTCGTCGTCAAATTTTTCTTTATCAAGTTTTTGGTTCTGTTCACAATGGGATTATACGTATATAAACCCAGGAACAGAATAAAAGCACCAGTCGATCTACACATTTCAAATCGGACGCAAGCTCTATCCTGGAGCACATCGGAAGTTTTCAAATTAAATGCACTCGAACTTCAATTTGTGCACGGTTTTGTTTCTGATTATCGACTCCAATTAAGACTCTCCGAACGTAAACATTAGGGCCGTATGAACGCTTAGAGTAAACTGACGCAACATGACACAGTTGTCCAGTTAGGCCGTTAGGGTACAGAACTTTATCGCTATGCTACGGTTTTTTCACGAATGAGTGACCAAGGATGTCCTCCCCTTTCGGTCCCACTACTCCTCTCGTCCGAAAGCGCGGCGCGGTGCACATTCTCGGAACATACAAATAAAGTATGCTGAAATTGAAGTTCGAGTTGTTACTGTCTCGATGTGGCGAGTGAAGACTATAGAGTGTTAGGGGGGGCAGAGGAGAAGGCTAATTGTTGGTGAAGGGTCGAGTATGCAAACGCGTGACAGGGCAATCGTTCACATAATGACGTGGTGACGGCGAAGTTAAGCGTGTGATAATGTCGCTTGGCGCTGTAGCCGACGAGAGGAGGCCGAGCCGCGTGTGAAAAAATGGCTACTGTGCGATTTTTGGAAAGGCAGTTCGCAAAGTTCGGAGTTTTCCGGAATCGAAGCAAGAAAACGTTTGATAAGGTAATCACGCTCCTGATGATAGCGTTTCGCGATCAGATCTGGTCGTTCGTCCCGATGACGGTATCTCGCGAGAGGAGTGGGCGCGACCCTTCGATGAGTGTGAAATCGTGAAGGCTTGGGTGACGGGTCTCTACCAAGGGAACCGGGAAAGGACATTTCGAGAAGGATCTCAATGAGGTCGTTGTCGGTCGAGGTGGGGTTTGTGGTCGCGGGTATGGGCCGCGCTAGTTACGGCTATGCAAACGCGGGTTGTGCGAGTTCAGGTCGCGCGTATTCAGGTTGTGCGATGGCGGGTTGTGCAGGTTTAGTTTGCAGAACTTTCGCGATCGTCGCGGCGCCTAATCCTTTCCATCGTGCCCGACGTTGATGTTGGCTTCGCCCTTTCCTGCCCATAGTCTATCCGTATGCATTTGAATTAATATAGCGCGGCTCACTAGTACGGTCTTCTCTCGTACTAGGACGAGAGTACCTAACAATGGCTTTTCATGGCCGTCCGAACGGTCCAGTGTGGGGAAGGGTGTGTAGGGAAGCACGAAAATAGGTGAATAATTTTAGCAAGATTTAAAAAAAAATTATTCATGAGACATGTCTGATAAAGGGGCGCGAAGCCCTCGATTCACATTCGGCGAGAAGACGAAGCAGTGAAAACTCGTAGCCGTCCAAACGGCCTAACATGATAGAAGGGTTAAACGAAAAAATAAAACGTAAATGGGTCGTAAAAATGGCAAAATTGCGAAATATTTCGGGTATAAGAGGTCACGTGGTATGTCGGCTAGCGAGGTGTGAGGCTTTCCATGCGGCTTCGGCGAGAGGACCAAACAACGAAATTCGTTGCCGTGTAAAGGGCCTAACGGGATAGAAGGTTAATCATATAAAAAAATAATAAAGATGACGGACGGTGAAAAGGTCAAGCGTTCGCGAGGTGTGCCAGTTGGCGAGGCGCGCGACCTTCGATGCAGCTTCGGCGAGAGGACCAAACAACAGTTACTTGTTGCCGTCCAAACGGCCTAATGGGATAGAAGTGTTAATTGAAGGAACGAAGCACAAATAGTTGGGTAGTAAAAAGGTAAGAAAATATATATAAAACTCGTGAGATGCTTTGAATGAAAGAGCGCGAAAAGCCTTCGATCTGTCTTCGGCGAGAGGACCAAACAACGAAACTTCTTGCCGTCCAAATGACCTAACGGGACAGGAGGGTTAGTTAAACGGAAAATAACGAAAACACAATTCGGTGAATCAATCGACCAACAGAAAGCAGCAAAATCAAAAAGATAGAAACAAAACGAGAAATGTACGGAGCTATGCACTTTCGGATATTATAGGTGTATGGAGATTCGGGAGTTGTCAGAGGAGGTGAGAGGATGCGGTTAAGGAAGGCTGAGAGTGGAAGGGAGACAAGTTACAAACGAAGCAATGATAAATTACGTTACTCCTAGGTGGTGAAAAGGTAAACACAGAAACAAAACACTCTTTTCACGGTAAATACACTGTATTTTGAGCACTACAAGTACTTCAAACACACTTCTACTACTCTCAGCTGTGAAGAGAGAATGAAAATTTGCAAGTTCGTCGAAAATTCGGAGACAGATGTAAAAGATACATCTGTTCAATGCGGCGGGTAGAAACATAATGAATCTACCGTGCGAAAGCTGCTGCCGAGTGAAGAACGAGAGTCAGACCACGGTGGTAGGGGGAACTTCTGGCCAATTTGGTGGGCCTTGACTGTGAGAAGGAACGGAGAGCGCTGTGGTGGGGTGCACCGCCCACTCGCTGCACGCTCGGTCCCGCGCACTGTGAACTCCACGCGGCCTTCTAACTTGAAAAATAAAATCAAAGTACTAAAATGGATTAAACAAAAACTGCTCGATTTATGAAGGCGATTAAGACGAAAAATCATACTTACGATGAGCAGCTTGACTCGTAGTGACCATCGCGAAGAGGATACATGCGGAGGTTACATAAACGTTGGGTCAATATGCACCCGGA
>UWNZ010310931.1:2866-14562 GCA_900474215.1 Andricus inflator
CAAACGGGATAGCGTTTAAAGGTCCTCGACTGAACCCACCAAACCGCCTTAATTTCGCGGCTTCTTATTCGTTGGTATCAAAACAAATTTTTTATTCATCATTCATACCTTCGATTTTAACTCTCGGATACGTAAAGTTACAATTTTGTTTCGGAATTCTGAAATGCATGCTAAGAATTCTAACACCAGCAAGAAACCTCAACTTGTTGACTTATTCCGACTCTGAAAGTAACTTCCTCTATATCTCAATTACTGGAAGTGCATCGAGCCTATAATTTATTTTTTTCTTGAAAACATCATTTCTCGAATTCCGGATAGGATTACTTCAGGAGTGAAAAGTGAATCGAATCCCATCAGACACTTGGCAACTTAAGCAGATCGTTAAAGATTCGCCTCAAGCAAACTATATTCCGTACCATCGATATTTTAACAAGATCAGCTTCTTCCGAGAAACTAGTCGCTAATGATGATAATCCAGGATCTAATTCAATCTTTTCAGGCTCTCGTTGCTTGATCACTTCATTTCCACTTAAATCAACTGCTAATCTCGAATCAGTTTTTCTTCCCGTCTTGAACTTAGGGACTGTTCAAAAACTACGTCACATTGTTTGTTTTTTTAATGCAGAATGTGACATAACACATTGAAGACATAAATTTAACAATTTTTTGAAATACTTAAAAAAAAAGAAAAGTAGTAATTTTATTTCACAAGCAAAGTATCTAAATATTATGTTTGTGCGTTTTTTGTTTTATTTTAGGCGTTTGCAGATTTCAAACTTGTTTCCCCATTCCCCTCTCTATCCTTCTTTAAAGAATTCCTCTTTTTCCCCAGTTTTCAAGAAACTCCCTATTCTGCTCATTTTTTTCGTTTAGATGTGAAGTGAATTAATAAAACCAACTATAAAAATCCAACTATTATTATTTAAAAGTTCACTCTTTTTCGTACAGAATACATATCGTTTGGTTGAAAATTCTACTATTTAGTTGAAATTTCAACTGTTTGGTTGTAAATTAAATTTTTTCTTAAAAAGACATATTTGCAGGTTTAAAATTCAACTGTCATGTAGAAAAGTCGTCATTTTGACTTAAAAATTAAAAAAATTTGTAGAAAATTAAACTATTTCGTTGAAATTTGACTTTTTTGTTGAAAATTCATATTTTCAGGCTGAAAAGTCAACATTCTTGTAGAAAATTTGTCTTTTTGTTGGATAATTCATCTCTTTCGGTAAAAATTTCACCTTTTTTTGGTAAAAAATGAAACTGTTTAGTAGAAAATTCAACTATTTCATAGAAAATTCACGTTTTTGGTGAACATTCATATTTTTAGGTTAAAAATTCAATTGTTTTGTATAATATTCAGGTATTTTAATGAAAATTAACATTCTCAGGTTGAAAAGTAAATTATTTTGTAGGAAATTCAGTTATTTTGTTGAAAATTTGTCTTTTTAGTAGAAAATTAATCATCTTGGTGGAAAATCCATCTTTTTGGTTGAAAATTTAACTATTTGTTTAAAAATCACATTTTTTAACTGAAAATTCAACTACCTGGTTGAACTAGTTTGTTAAAAATTCATATTTTTTAACATTCACCTCCTTGTTTTTTTTTTATGAAAATTGATTTTTTCTCAAAATTTAAGTATTTTTTTGTTGTTGAAAATTTATCCTTTTTAAGTTAAAAATTAAGCTTTTCGGTTAAGGATTCAACTATTTTGTTTATAATTCAACTTTTTTGTTAAAAATGCATTTTTTGGTCGATCATTCAACTGTGTTTTTGAACATTCGTCTTTTTGGATAACAAAATTTATATTTTTTGGTAGATTTTTTTTTTAATTCGACTATTTGGTTGAAAATTTATCCTTGTAGGTTGAAGATTCAATTATTTGGTTATGAATACATCTGCTTTGTGGAAAATTAAAGTATTTTGTTGAAAATCCACCTATTTTGTTAAATTCATCTTTTTTGGTTGAAAATGCAACTGTTTTTGGTTGAAGCTTAATCTTTTTAAATTAAAAATTCGACCATTTGATTGGAAATTCATATTGGTAGAAAGTTAAAATACTTTGTTGAAATTTCGTCCCTTTTGCTTGACAGTTCAACTATTTGGTTGTAAATGCAACTGGTTGGTTAAACATAATTTGTTGTTGAAAATTCTACTATTTGGTTGAAAATTCGTCTTTCTTGGTTGAAAATTCAACTATTTTGTTGAAAATGCAATATATTTCGATCTGAAATCTTAAAAATTTAAAGCGTTTCATATTTAACTCAATATGGTGTCGACATTATTTTATTTAAAAGAATTTATTCCTTTATTGTTCCCCTATTTTTTAAAAGCATCTTGACGTAGTTTTTGAAATGTAGGCCGGAGTTCTGTACGTTCAAATGATCGAAATATTTTTTTCCTATTCTATTTTATCTACAAATATTGTTTCAACTACAATTTAAAATAATGCAATGTAAGTTTCCTTTGTAAAAGTTTGAAAGTCATCAGTAAAACATGTTGTTCATTTGAACATTCTGAACTTCAAGCACATGTTTCTGAACAGTCCCTATCTACATATAAAAGAAATTATAAATTAAAATACAGATTATAAAAAAATTATAAAATACAATTTATAAAAGACGAAAAGATCTGTGATGGGCACCTCGATCCTTGTAATTGGTGGGAACTAATTAGCAGGAGAAGCCTAAGAGAGTGTAACTAAATTAGTGGACTAACGGTTCTTGCTTTATTAGTTCGGTGTCAATGCACTCAATATGGTTCCTATTTTTGGTGGTCCGATCAACCAATCCTTGTTTGGTTCCCCTCGACTTAAATCCTCACAAAACGGTAGCTCCCACAGAATATTTTTCCGTGGGAGAGAATAATTCAGGCACGGATTTTTTCAGTTTAAGGGGACTTAACTTTGGGAAACTTGCAAATTTCGTTCTGCATCGTTTATTGCAGTTATGTATGAAGGTATGCGGGAGACGCAATAAAAAAGGCGGAATCCTGTTTGCAGATTAGAATTTCAAAGCGTTCCGAATACCTAGTTATCCCTGCCGTGACGGTGCACGGGAACGTCTCGGTGAATGCGAGGTAGGTGTGAAAAAAAAAGAAATTTTATGTCTTTGGTGCGGTAAAAAAGAATTGGGGAAAAGCTGTAATGCCGATAAGTAAATATAGAGCAGTTTTTTCTCAGGAAAGAGAAAAAACACAAAGAAGCGTAAAAAATATATAGCAATGAGGGGATACAATGCAAACCAAGAAAGACAAGCAAATATCATAAACCAGAGCCAAACAAAAAACGTTTTCATCCCCATTTTTTCCGTTACAACCATTTTATAATTTAATAGCATCTTTTTGGAGAATACAACCAAGATACCTTTTTTGTGCACCTTTTTCTTAAAAGGCTAAGAATAGGACCATCAAAGGTAATTTTAAAACGAGTCACTTTGGGTGTGGTTTTATTAGTCGGGCTTCGAGAGATGAGGATAATAAAAAACTGTGGTCCATTATCTCCGAGCTGCGCTTGTTTTTTTTTTTTTTCTTTAGGGTCAAGTTATCTAAAATCGAAATGCCAAAAAACTATTTTTCAACTTCAGTTCTATGTGTGAATAAATTATCTTGCATAATTCTTTTTTAAAGATGGTGGTAACTATTTTAGAGGTAGGTGTTGCGTTGATGTCCACTGTCCAGGTGATTTAGGTTCAGGCCTGGGGGCTATGGCCATGCGGCCCTGTTGCCCCTCTTCACCTGTCGTTTCTCATGGGTCTTTTGAAACGCCCACTTTACGAAAATACCCTGAACCCCATTTTCCTATGATGCACTGACACCAGACGCACCCATAACGGTTGACGAGAAGATTATTAGTTGAATCAATAAGCGTGACTTTCTATTGTTTAGGGGATTACGCATTTGGGGCCTGGTGGGGCTAATGGGATAAGCCATAAGGGGTCATAATGAGTAGTAGGTGGAAAGTAAACAAGTGCATTATCGGAATTTTAATTTAAAAAATTGAAATAGTCATATAAAATAAGAATGGAGAAGAAAGGAACTGGGAATTCAAAGAATAAATTTTAAATTGATAATTAAACAATTTTTAAATTAAAAGTGAGTGAAAATTGGAAAACTCTTCTTTAAAAATTAGTTTTTACATTCCTTGGTACAATCACTAAAATAAAAATTTTGTTTTCTAAAATTATTTCTCCAAAAAAAGCTTGTCAAGAAAATTCTTTTTTTTTTTTTGGATGAGATATTTTTTTTAACACCAAGGGCTGATTTCCCGGGATGGTCTATTGAATTGATATTGGAGATTTTTATAGGCAATTTAAAATTAAGAAAATTTGTGAAATTTCCAAGTTTAAAATTGTTTATAATTTATAGAATGAAAGTTAAGCAAAATTTCAAACTGAATTAACGTTTGAGATAACGATAAAATAAAATATTCAATCTTTTTTTTCCGTTGGAATAATTTTATATTTTATGTCCAGTATTTATTCTTCTGTGTACAATTAAAGCTTATTTTTTCGGTAATTTGAAAATTCAGAAATTTATCTACTAATTTCGTGAATTAAAATTTTTGGGTATGTGAATTCTCGGGAATTTTGTTATTTCGGGAATATAAAAATTAGGGAATTTTATAAATTCGGGTTTTAAAATTTCGGGAATAAACTATAGTTTTATTTTATTTCGGGAATTTTCATTTTCTGGAAATGTTTCGGTAATTCTTTTTTCGGTATTTTTCCACATTCGGAACTTTGAATTCGGCAAAATTATGTTATCCCCAAAATTTAACCAACATTCAAATTTAAAATAAAATCTTCTAAACTGAGAATCAAGGAAGAAACTGAATTTTGAAGTTTATCCTAAGTGTTAATTAAAATCAACGTATAAATAAATTGAGCACAGAGAGAGAGCTAATTTGTAAACAAATCGGACATTGAGAAAACTTTCAAATTGAGGATAGGATTGAATAAATCTCTCATTAAGAATTAAACCAATTTCTAAATTCAAAATCAAGAACTAAAAATATATTTTTTTAAACAAAGTGTCTCGTCATCCTGAAATTTTCGATGAATAGTCAAATAATTTTCATAAATTTGGCTAATTGTCAAGAAATTTGGGGACGACCATTCCATCCCCAGATCTCCTTTTCCAACTCTATCCATTTTTCGGGTTTTAGGTTTGCAAATGAATTTGAATTTTCGATTTCTTTAAATACAAATTTAAGGTTAAAAAATTGTTTCGATTGGGAAATTGCCAGTAAATTTAACGAAATTAGAAAAAAATCAGATTTATTAGGGAAGTGGGTTTTAGGAATGGAGTATTTTTATTGTGTATTTGTAAAATTAAAAAGTTCTTTCAGGAACTTGAAAATTAATTTGTAATTCTTACAAGCATTTTTTAGAAATTCGGCGATAAGATCTGCTTTTCCGAAATTTGCAAGTAATACTGCAATAAGGTATCCGATTTGTAAAAATATCACTTAAAGGCTCCAATATTCTTTCACCCTTAGAAAGTATTTTTTATTTGCTGAGGAATATTATTGCTTGAAAATTTCGGAAAAGCAGATCTTCCTGCCTAATTTCTAAAAAATGCTGATAAGAATTACAAATTAATTTTTAAGTTCCTGAAATGACCTTCTAGTTTTCCAAACATGTAACAAAGTTCCCTAAAATCCAACTTTCTACTCAATTCCTAAAATTCTCTGCCCCCATAAATCTGATTTAAAAAAAGTTTCACTGAATTCACTCGCAATTTCCTAATCGACAGTGATCGACAAGATCGGATTGAAATCGAGGCAACTTTAACGAGAATTATCGTAAAGTAGAGATCTGATTCCATGGAATTCAAACATTGGATCATTGATCTCGTTAGGTTGCTTTCTAGCTTGTAAATAAGCAATGGGCGAAGGCCGAGATTGCAGGTGTCAGACGTTAACATAATTCTGAATGAATTTGCGCGACAGTAGCAAACACATACAGTTGATTATAATGCAAAAAAAAATTAATGGTTGCGTAGGTATACATAATATAGAGGGCGTGAATACTACAAGTACGAATATAGTACGCAGCTTGCGTACAGTACCAGTTCGGTTAACCATGCAAGATAGCCCACTATATCCTGCGCATTATGCACAGGGAAAGTAAATCACAATTTCCGTGCCGTATTCCAGCGCATAGCACAGAGGACGATAATTTTCCTTTTTCCGGTAGCGAGGCCTCGAGTAAATAACAGTCACTTTTAACGCATCCAATAATGGTCTTTCCTCATCGACAATATAAACCTCCTTGTAAATGGTATTTTAATACAAGCAATGATATTCGATTTGTTTTATCCAAACGTGTCAATTTGAAAAACGTTGTGAATTTGTTATTGAGAACGTGCCGAAGAATTTAAAAGAAGAGCTGAATTCTTCAGCTATTCAAAATTTCATGAAGGAATGACATTGTTTTTGATTCGATTCATTCATAAAGAACGCTTTTGTTTTATAACAAAAGCATAGTTGATTAATAAAATTATCTTAATGTTAAGCAGAAAAATATTTAATGAAAAAACAATCAATGTGTTCTGATATTTTAATTATTGCCGAGAGATGACGCTTCAGGCGTTGACACAGAAAAAACTGTGGATACGAAACGTTGCAGGTAATCATTCAAGCAGGGTAATAGTCAGATGATCACACCAAACTGAGGTAAACTTTCCGTAAATACAGGCCTGTAACGTGCTGCTTCTAGCGGAGTCCGCCGGAGATATCTGCGATTCACCAGGGAAAGTTTATCTCAGTTTTAAGTACCAACCTCGCGTTTACCCTGCTTGACGGATTACAATGACGGTTTCAATGTATTGCATACTTTATGCCTGGATTTTGAATTTTGTTATTAAGACTAAATTAAGATTTTAAGTTTTCTCAGTGCTCTTTCTTTCTATTTCTTTAGAATTTTTCTTAATTTTCAGTATGGCTGGGTCTAAGCGCCCTGAAAAATTGGGGAGGCTGGAAAAGGGGATGGACTAGTCGTCTTGAAATTTTTCGGGACCAGTGGGCAGTCTTCTGAAAAATATTGGCCTATTCATCCCGAATTTCGTGACGACGAGACACTCCGTTAAATAAAGTTGAGAAAATATGGAATTTGTTCAGAACTTTTAGAACTATTTTATAGAAGTTCGAAGTATATCTCGATATAAGAGATTCATAAAAGGTACTTAAAAGAGTATATGAAAGCTTTTAAGGGATCTCAAACTAATTCGTAGGATTTTATCGACTTTAAAACTTCCGTTTGATGGTCCATTAAATATTTTATCACTTTTTAATCTCCCTAAGCCTAATGTATATAAATTGTTTCGAAACAATGTATAGGGGAAACTTCCTTACAGTGGATAATGCAATATACAGTAGATAATCATTAATTAAGACCACACAAATATGAGAAAACTAATTCATTTTAATTTGCTAATACATACAGTGTCTTAACTATTAATTAAATTAAGTATTTTACATACATTAGTATTTTTTATTAATGATTATCCACTGTAGGGAGGTTTCCTCCAAATCTCTATATTTTTATATATTTCTTTTAATTCTTCATCAGACAGACAAGATTCATGAAAGAGAGGATATACTGTTTTAATATCAATGAAATTATTCAGTTTTATTTCACGTCTCCGAAGTAGGATTTAAACCCGTGGCTGAATTGAGTGAAACTGAACAATTTGAACTATTTATTTTCTTCTGTTTTTTTGCAGTACCAAATAAATCACTTTCTAGTAATATTATACGATTTGAATAAATGAAAAAAGATCATTCTTTATCTTGTTATCAAAACCTAGAACAATCGACAACTTCTCATTTACCAGTCTCATAATTTGTCTGACCATGTATGACATTTTTCCCTTGCGCTGATTGTCACGTCAGAGACCACGCAAGTTGCTTGCACCACACTATACTTATCATAAATTACTATTAAGTGAATAGTCAATTACAGGATAATTTTTACACCCTCTACTTTACAATTTCATCAATGTTTCTTCATTATAAAAATTTATTTTTTTTTGTAACTACATTTTTTTTAAATTTTAAATGTATTTTTTGTATTCTAGGTGCTATGGCATCTCGACATCTTTCGACGGAGCTTCAGAGAACTTTCCGGCCATGCCTGCATGCGAGAATCCTGCATTTTCTGCGCCCTCAAGGTAAGCTTTATTCCATTTTTTTATAAATATTAATTTTTTTAACTGGAAATTTAACTAGTCTATTTTTGGTTGAAAATGTATATTTTTTAGTGTAAAATTCAACTATTTGATTGAAAATTCGTGTATTTTGTTGAAAATTCATCCTTTTTGATAGAAAATAAATCTTCGTGGTTGAGAATTAACCTTTTGCTTGAAAAATCAATAGTTTGGTTGAATTTTTTTCTCTGACTGAAAAATCTTTAACCTCTTTTGTGGAAATTCATTTTTTTGGTTGAAGATACATAATTTTAATAGAGAATTCATATCTTTCGTTGAAAATTTAACTATTTTGTTGGAAAGTCATTTTTAAATTGAAAAGTTAACTAATCCATTTGTATATCCATAATTTTAGTTAAAAATTCATCACTTTTGTCGCGTACTAATTTTTTCAAATGAAAATTTAAATCTTCAATTTTTGGTCAAAAATTTTTCCTTTTTAGTTAAAAATCCATGTATTTAGTTAGAGATTCAATTATTTTGTTGAAAATTCGTCTTTTTGGGTTGAATTTAACTGTTTTCGATTTAAATAAAAGTGTTTTTTTAGGTTGATATATTGTCAACTGTTACATTTTTCGTTGAGAATCCATCTGTTTTTGTTGAATTGAGCTTTTTTAATTTGAAATTAAAATGTTTTTTAGTTGAAATATCAACTATTACATTTTTGTTGAGAATTAATCTTTTTGATTGAAATTTTAACTATTTTGTTTGAAAATTCGTCTTTTTTTGGTAGAAAATAAATCTTTTTTGTTGAGAATTCAACTATTCCAGTTGAAGATTCATTATTTTAGTTAAAAATTCATCACTTCGGTTGAATATTTAACTTTTTTATTAAAAATTAATTTTTATTTTTGGTTGAAAATTAATTTTTTTTAACTGAAAATTTAACTATTTTATTTTTGGTTGAAAATCAATTTTTTTTTTAGTTGAAAATTCACATTTTTTTAAAATTCATGTATTTTGTTCAAAGCCTGTCTTTTTTGGTAGAAAATTCATCTTTCTGGTTGTAAATTCAACTATTTGGTTAAAAATTCATCTATCTAGTTGAAAATGCAATATTTTTGCTTGAAATATTATGAGTTCTAAGCGATTTAAATTGAATTTAATATTTATTAATTTTATTCACATTAATTTTGCTTAAAGAATATATTTCCCTATTTTCATGAAAAATCTCCTTACTCTGAGTCGATTGTTTTAAAAAATGCGAAATACTTTAATGGCTCCGTACCATGAAACATTATACCAGGAAAAATTTGGAGATACCTGGAAAACCCCTGCAATTGTCAGGAAATTTTTTCCAGGATTTGAGTAGACCCTGATAGGATTAAAAAAACAAGTTTGGCAGAGGTTGCTTCAAAGAATATTCTTTTCTTGACTTTTCAAAATATCCTTTGTTCACCCTTGTTACAAAAGAATATCGATTTTGAAGCTGTAATCCCTGATCATCTTGAAGAAGAAACAGTGTTTCTGGTGAGTCATCTTGAAAATTAGAATGGCCCTTAGGATTAATAGGTCCATGGAGATCAGAGTACTTTATACCTTATAGAATGTAGCTTATAAGTTCCGACTGGATGGAATATGACTAAGAATAAAATATAGATAGATTATCGATGACTCTTGACTCTAAGTCAGTGGTTGTTAGTATTTACTATACTACATACCAATATACAATATACCTACAATACGGACCTCTGGACCGCGGAGTCGAGGTCCTTTCTCCCGCGAGATTCCCAGAGCTCGATTCTGATTGGTCCACTTCGAAGGTTCTTGAGCTGAAGCTGAACTCAAGTTCCAGTCGTTTTATTCCTGGCAAGATTGGTTCTGACCTTTGTTCAGCTTTACCAGCATCTATGTTCCCTTAACCCTAAATATTTTCTACAACTAACTCACAATTTGTTATTATTTGCCGTAAAATGGGGCTAAGGGGCTCGTTTTTTCGGTTTTTTATATTCTCTATTTGATCCTCTTTCGTACTATGGAGCAGAAACGTACATTTAATTAATAAACCACTATTTATCATTCCTTAAGTTGTAAGCACCTCTATCCCACAACGTGGAGCTAAGTCGTCTAATTGTTAGTTTTTTGTTGATAAAATCGTCAATTTTTCATTTGGAAATTTAGTTTCTGGATAGTGCGATAGCGACACTTTTTTAAAGTATTCTCTGTAAATTTGAAGCGATTCGAATCATCCGTTCGTTAGTTATCGTGGATAAAGTTAAAAAAATTATTCTCAGAATTAATTCCCCGCAGTGAACTAAAAATGAAAATGTTCTTTTCAGAATTAATTAATTATCGTATGCTAATCAATTTTGGCAGATAAAGTAATTTGCGGATGGCTGGATTACCAAAGACGTTCCTGATGGAATGATAGTGTACCCGAGTTTAGACTTGAGTTGCAAAGTAGGTAAACACGTACGAGATTCCCTCCTATTCTCACGGGGTTAATTAGTAATCTTGCAAGCTAATTGCACCGGGTATTTTGCTTCACACGAGCTTCCCAGTAACTTGGATAACGTCCAGCGGAAGGAGTTCCACTTTTTCCAAGTGAGATCCTCGATGCTCGATCCTCCCCCACAATTCATTACGAAATTAACGTAAATTAGTTCACAACCGCAAAACTGGGGATCGGTCACTGTTTTACGCAGAGCTTCTGATTCATACTCCCAGGGAAACCCGGCGAGTTTCGAAAGTTCTCTTCCAAGATCTCCTGGTCTCTCGAACTCTCGATCCGGGATAAATTTCTTCATATTTTCTCACTTCAAACTTTCTAAAAGGATATTTAAATTTTGTTTGGGAATATAATTTACCAAACGTAGAATTATCAAAGCTTGAGGTTTTTAAACAATTAGGACTTGGGACTTGATAATTCGTATATTAGAAAATTCAGGATGGCCGTAGGTCTGGGAACACCTAGAAATCAAGGAAAAGTAAGGGATTTTGAAATTTGGTACTTTTAAATTTTAATTTCAAATCGTCATAGTACGTTTATCCAAAAATTTGGAAATGACGCTTTACGACCATCCTGATATAATATTCTTGTTAGTAATTTATTTGTCTTGTATTTATATTGATTTTTTTTTCAATTGCGATTATATTTTTAGTTTAAAATTTTATTATTTGGTTGAAAATTCAAAATATTGTTAAAAAGTCATCCTTTTTCTGGTTGAAAATTAAACTGTTTTGATGAATCGTCCTTTTTGGTTCAAAATTCAACTATTCCGGTAGAAAATTCACTTTTTGTTGTTGGAAATTTTATTGAAATCTTAAGTGATTGAAAATTCAACTATTTTTTGTTGTTGAAAACTGATCTTTTTGCTTCAAAATTTCATCTGTTTTAGTAGAAATTTAATCTTTTTTGGATAAAAATGCAACTGGTTGAAAATTAATCTTCTTTGGTCGAGGATTTAACTATTTTGTAGAAATTTCTTTTTCTTGGTGCATTAAACTGTTTTTGATTTAGAATTAAAATCTTTTTTGCTTAAAGTATCAA
>UWNZ010311307.1:3514-13764 GCA_900474215.1 Andricus inflator
AAAAATTATCCGTCTGGTAAACACCACGATTTTATTTACTTTTTTCTTGCATAATCATTTTTAATTAAACTTGCTGGCTTTTTAGGCAAAAGGAACAGCAGGAACAATTACTAAATCACAAAGTAGCAACGATGCTGCAGCTGCGTTTAAATATAGCCGACAAATTAAAAGATAACGTGAGCAAGTTGAGTAATCTGCAGTCAAGAGTCCTGGACGATGAACTCCTTAAGTGGAAAAGAGACCAACAATTAGCAGGAAATGGTGCGTCCTTCAACAGTAATTTGGACACGATTCAGGAATGGTGCGAGAGTCTTGCTGAATTGATTTGGATGAATCGTCAGCAGATTAAAGAAGCAGAGCGTCTGAAACAGAAAGCAGTTCGCGATCCACCAGGCTTGCAGGATGTTCTTCCTGCGCTGAATACGCAGATTACACAGCTTTTGAGTTCCCTGGTGACCAGTACATTTATCATCGAGAAGCAGCCTCCTCAAGTCATGAAGACAAACACAAGATTCACGAGTACTGTTCGACTTTTGGTAGGAGGTAAATTGAACGTTCATATGACGCCACCACAAGTCAAAGTGAGCATAATAAGCGAGGCCCAGGCTCTTGCTCTCCTAAAAACTGACACGAAGATGACAAAGGTCACTAATGAAGCCAGCGGTGATATTCTTAATAATACAGGAACAATGGAGTATCATCAGGCAACGAGACAGTTGTCAGTTAGTTTTAGAAACATGCAGCTGAAGAAAATTAAACGAGCAGAGAAGAAGGGAACTGAGTCAGTGATGGACGAGAAGTTCTCGCTCTTTTTCCAATCGCAGTTTAGC
This sequence comes from Andricus inflator, assembly GCA_900474215.1. NCBI lineage: Eukaryota > Metazoa > Arthropoda > Insecta > Hymenoptera > Cynipidae > Andricus > Andricus inflator. Next base: position 4,345 of record UWNZ010311307.1, read on the forward strand.
GTTGGAGGCGGAGAGCTTGTGTTTCAGGTGTGGACTTTGAGTTTGCCAGTTGTCGTAATCGTCCACGGAAATCAGGAGCCACACGCGTGGGCGACAGTTACGTGGGACAATGCTTTCGCTGAGCCGGGGAGAGTCCCTTTCGTAATTCCTGACAAAGTTCCCTGGATACAAGTTGCAGTGGCACTGAATGTCAAATTCAAGTCTTCCACTGGACGTTGTTTGACTGAAGATAATCTTCGTTTCCTTGCTGAGAAAGCTTTCCGTGGAGCGAATCCCGGAAACCAAGATTATTCTAGCCTTCTTCTCAGCTGGGCACAATTTTGCAAGGAACCCTTGCCCGAGAGGAACTTTACATTCTGGGAATGGTTCTATGCTGTGATGAAACTTACGAGAGAACACCTTAGAAGTCCTTGGATCGACGGGTACATTCTTGGATTTGTTCGGAAGAAACAGGCAGAGGAAATGCTTACGAATTGTGCTTCGGGAACCTTTTTGATGAGATTCTCGGATTCAGAACTTGGCGGTGTGACGATTGCTTGGGTTGGAGGTAAGAGTTTTTACCTCATTTTAATTTTGTGTTTATTTAAAATACCTAGTTAAGCAAAGAATAGAGGGTGTTATTGAGTTTATTTTTTTCCAGATACACCTGAAGTGTTTATGCTCCAGCCTTTCACGAGTAAAGACTTTGCGATTAGAAGCCTGCCGGACAGAGTTTCTGATTTGCAGCATTTATTGTACCTATACCCAGATGTGTCCAAAGACCAGGCATTTTCGAAATATTACACACCATTTGCTGGTATGTATTAATGGATGATTTTATTTTTTTATATGTATTTCATGGCTTGGAGTTAGCGACCATTTGTATAGAAAAAACGATGCGACTTTTTAGTATTTTCTCCCCCAACTACGAAAGATGTCAAATTCAGTTTTTATACCCATTCCGGAAAAATACTAATAGAAAATCAGATGAGAGATATCAAGGATTATTTTATGTGCAAATAGTATTCATTGAGAAATCGAAACTTAATTTGAATAGCACAAGTTTTGCATCCTTTAAAATATATGTATATTTTTAATTAGTAATTTAAATATTAAACGTAGGAGATAAGAAAGTATTATTTTATTAAAAACGTATTTTTTTATGAAAATAGTGAACCAAAAAACCAAATTTAGATTAAAAAAATATTCTGATTTAAATTCAACGTGTGTTAGTTTAATTGTTAGCGTTGTTTAAATAATTTATGAACCGAAAACAACTTCTGAATAAAATATTGTCCAAATGGTTAAGTTTTTAATTATAAATTCTTTTTTTACTGAATCTCATTCACTTTAAAACAAAACGACTTTAGGCTTCTTACTACTTCGAGGCCTGACATTCATAATTAGAACAATTAACACTGAAACTATTTTTGAGTGATCATTATATTATTTAAACATGTTTTGCAGAAAATCAATCAGTAACCAACGGCTACGTCCGGCCTCTCTTAGTGACACATGTGCCAGGTTGGGGTGGACCCTCACTCGGTGGACAAACTCCTTCACATTCTTCGATTGTGGGAGTAGGCAGTTCAGGTCATGGACCTGGAGGAAGTTATCCCAACACGCCGTCCACCATGTTTCAAGCCCACAGTCCTGATCCGTCTGTAACACGAGATACTCCGTCCGTGGCTTCCAGGTCAGTCTCCTGGATGTAACGAATCATTCGATAATATTTACATAATTCTATAACTGCCTTTGATTTGTCTGGCATAGTATGAAGATGCGCACAAAGCGCGAGCTCTCAATTAATTTCTCAAGATTCAACGCTCGTCATTCTCTATTTAATTAAGGGACCAACGTTTTAGTTTTGTTCGAAAAAAGTTATTTTGATCAATTTGAATATCGAGTGAAGATTAGAAGTTTATGAAGGTTTAAGCAAGTTTATGATAAAAGATGGAATGAATCTCACTATTTTTAACAGTGAAGTATTTGACAGTTTTCTGCAAAAGAAAATTGTTGATCGTATTGTAAATGTGACAAAGACAGTTGGAGTAAGGAAATATTATGAGTGTTAAATATGAAAGTATATCTATACGAAATAGATAGCTTTTCAGCCGAGATTTATTTAATGGTGAATGATGCAATTTTATAAAATGAAGTTTCCAGCACTCGAAAAAGATTGTTTACTTGTTATTTTGTATGTTTTTTACATATCAAGAATTTTCAGATTTAATAAAATGGCCTTAAAAGGCGATTGATGTCAGATGTTTAGAAATTTATTCATGTTTTTGAAGTATGAAGAGAGTACAATTATGTATAGTTTGAAGGAATCTTTATGATTAAAATAAGGATGCGCATCTTCATAACTATATCTGTTCAAATACTGTATCAGTATTCTATTTTTTGTTTTTTATAAATGTAAGGCATTCTTCGTGCTACTACCAATAAGAGGTGCGACATCCATCGCAGTTTTTGTAAGCTTTTTTTTACGAAACATTTACAGTGTTTAACACGATTTATAGATCAACTTTACACTTAATTTTCCATATACATGAACTCTCAGTGGAGATTTTTTGGCACAATCGAGTGTTGGCTAGGTTGTGATCAATTGCGTTCTTAAAAATAGATGATGAAAAACCGAATAGCATTTTGATCTTTTAAACAAACTTCGCAATTTGTTATTTATTGTAATTAGTTTGAAGTCTTGAAAATTTATTAAATGCATAATATTATAAGAAATGAAAAACTCGATAAAAAAAATGTTAGGTATCAATTTCCGAAAGAAAGTTCCAGGATAGACTGTGATAAGAAATTCCTCTAGTTCAAAATTTGAACGTAAAGTTTCTCTGAAAACGTTTTTTCGAAGTTTTCATCCAACACTCGGTTGTGCACTTTTACTTTATAATTAGAGAAATAAGTATTTTATATAGGAATTTTAAATATCTCGATATACTTTCGAGAGTATCAAACAAAACTTTTTTTTTTTTACTAAAGAGAATCGGCTTATCCATGGCTTTGAAAAAACCTTGGAAGGTTCGTGCAAATTATTTGAAATGTGTGATGTATTATTTTATGAGAGACGAGGAGTTTGAATGTGAGGAATGAGTAAATGTGGTGTCTAACGATCGAGAAAATGAATCTAGAGATTTAAAGAATACAATAAAAGAAGCCTTTTTCTAAGTCGGAACAAATTTAGATTAGGTATTTGGAATTGTATTAACTGTAGTATTAATTGTTAATAATCTTACAGATTTAAAAAGAATCAATAAAGATTCTTTGCATTTGTAATTTATTGTGCCTTTATTATAATAAATGTTTGAATATTCGTTAGACACCATAATGAAGTCTAAAGGCAAAGGCCTGGAGCAAGCCGGTACAACTGTAGTAGAAAGGAAATAAAATTAGATTTCAAACCAAGTGGAAAGTCGTGAATGAACGCAACTCCAATCACTACTCGTTATAAATAAACTGGCAATCGAGTAGAGATGACGTGTTTTTTTTTAAACTGCAATGGGGTGGAATGCTGCTCGAGAAAATTGATAAGCGAAGGCGATTCTCTCCTTCGTTGCTGGCACATTCTGCCGTGTTGTACCGGCTTTTCCTACTTTTCCTTTTTTAACAGAGACTGATGAAATGAAAAGCATGTCGATGTGAAATGTTGGTTGAGAGTTGCCAGTGATTGGGGTTGTGTTTTGTTCTGTGATAGTTACGCTCCGGGTCTTGGTCAGACGGGGACTGGTCGGTCGACTAGTGACATGGAGTACGTCGATATGATGAGCCAAGCAAACGATTTATCCGCCATCGATGAGAACCTCACCATGGAACAGATGAACTTTAACTTCCCCGATTTCATCCAGAATTTTGGCGTCAGGCCGCAATAGGTACGTTTTTAAACGATCTTTGCAAACCAACTTCGAATTTCCTAAACCTCAGTAAGAAATTTGATATCAGAAAGAGACTAAATACTTACGAATGTGTTACATATTTATGTCCGGGGTACATACAGTTATGCGTGCAATATTATTCGGTCGAGACTGACTATGTAATTTGCGGGAAATGATGGCTTTGAATTCGTAAGATGATAATATATAAAGAAATGAGAATGGTTCTTCGTTAACACTTTCAGTTGACTGATATAAGTAATCGAACTTTACTTAAAGGCTTTTTCATTGCTTTGTACCTACTTGTACAAATTTTTCTAGAAAGCTGACGATTTTTTCGCATTTGGGTTTTATTTAGTGTTAAATTAAATTATGTTTAATAATAGAACTGTACTTATTGTAAATTTTAATTTCGCGTAAAATTAGAGCTAACATTTAAATAATATTGTTAAATTTAAGAAGGTATTTTTTCTAAATTTTATAAAAGTAGCTTATTTTTATTCCTAAGGACTTCGAGCGTTTTCGACAATCAATTATACGTTTGCAGTTTAGATTTTACAATCGTGCATTTTTATAATTTTTTGTTATTTGTGAACAAAGTTATGTTGTAAAAATCAGTCTTCTAGAAAATTAAGTGCAAAGTTAGGCAAACCGGAAACGCAGCAGTTACTCGTCACTGAATGCGAAAAGTTTTTTTTTACTGTACATATCCATTATAAATATTCACAAGAAACGCAGCGAAGCTTTTGTATCTCAGCTCTTTATCTTTGAATCAACGAATCTTCTCGATGTGAGTAAGGAATCGAAATTACGTGTAATATATCGTATGGTGGTTTATGTTACTGGCGCTCTAATATTGCCTAGAATATGAAATCTATAGAATCTGGGCGTAAAATCCTCCTGAGTACAGTAATGGCATAAAAAAGGCATAATTGATACAAAAGTGTGGATTATGCTACAAGAAGAATATTTTTCAGCCATGGATTAAATATTTCTGTAAACTTCGAGAAGCACCAAGGAACATATTTTTTCTCGTTTATTATTGTTACTAGTAATATTTGTAAAAAGTACAAAGTTTACTCTTTTCTATTCATTTTACTTGCATCGCGATATTATAGTTTTATTGTCGACATGTTCATAACACGTAAATCTAAAAAAAATTGATGAAACTCGGAAACGAGTCTCAACATTCTTTTGACAATTTTCAAATTTTGTGACTTGTTCTTGTTTTTGATACGTGATAACGTGATATTACACACAAAGGAAATAAGTAATAACTTTTGTGATTTATTATCTGGGATAACAGTAAATATGTGCCTTATGCATTTAATGATACCGGGAGTAATCGACTCAGTTATGGCATAACGATTTCGCATTTTACTCATGATGTTTATGAAGGTTCAATCGATTATCCCTTTATGCTTAAAATTATATTAAAGTTCTACGCGTAGAAACAAAAGAAACAGCTCTCAGAATGTCTCGATGGCTACGTAAGTTTAACTCAGGTGGTTCCTATTTGTAAAAACGAGAAAGTTAACACATTTTTTAGATTTAGGACAATTTAGTTGTTAGTGGACTCTCTTTAAGTCAAAAGTTAAGTGATTCTTCTATCCTGGTTAGTGTCTTACGTTTAACTACAAAAAATTTATCGATTGTTGGGCCTACGTTATCTTAGACTTTACTAAATTTTAACGATGACCCAAAGAAGAAAAAAAATTAAAGGAAGGAATCAGATTAAATCTTGTACGTCCAAGCGACCCACAAAGTCGGTACGAAATGTGATGTGAAAAATATAAATATGCCAATCGCTTGGCCGTATGAAGGCCAAAGCAGCCTCGGAACAGAATTAATAAATTCTTCACATGTTAATTAATGTCAGGAGGTCTTAATCAGGGATTCTATTCTTATTACTTAAAACGTCATTTGTGAGCTGCGCTATCTGCTGATATGCACGTTGATAATGTTTGTATCGAGCTTTTTTGTCAAAGATTAGAGTTTATTTTATTATCCAAAATATTTTACCGCGTGCGTGTTAAATTAATACAGCTATTATGTACGCCAATGGCTATATAAATGTATACTGCGTGTGACTCGTGCATGTATATTTGAGTGTATATATATATGCACTGGTAATAAATAACTATATTTTAAGTTTAAATCATTTTTTTAATTACCCTCTCATTACTTCTAGGATGAATTTGTTTCCTTTGAAGTTAAGTTTCCAAATCCTTTTTAATTGTAATAAGATTTTTTTTTGGAAATGTAGACAAATTAAATTCCAAAACTTGAATATAATTTGAAAATAAACTAAAAAAAAAGTAATACAATATCTAATCAAAGTAATTAATATTAAAATGTCTCATTTTGCTCTCAAAATTGAAAGTAATATCTCATTTGGAAGTTCGTAAACAAGTATTAACCTGATTATACTGAAAGAAATACAAATCAAAATAAAAGTGAGGTCTCACTTCCAAAAAAACTTTCGAGGACTTGATAACTCTTGAAATCTGGTGTACCTACATGCCCTCGTGAAATCTTTGAAATTATTGTCAAATCATCAAAATCTTTGAATTCGTTGTAAGGTTATTGAGATCTTTGTGAAATAATTTAAATCAGTGAAATATTTTACAAATTTTGTGATATCTTTGCGACATATTTTGAAATCTTGGTGAAATCATTTAAATCTTTTTGAAATCTTTGCGAAGTGTGTGATATTTTTGAAATCTTTGCAAAATCATTGAAATCTTTGTGAAATCTGTGAAATTCTTGCATAATCTTTTAAATGTTTGTCAACTCTTTTGAAATCCTTGTGAACTCTGCAAAATCTTTGTAATCTTTGTAAAATTCTTTTAAAGTCTCTGAAATCTTTATGAAATCTGTGCGAAATCTTTGTAATCTTTCTGAAATCCTTTCAAAATCTCTGAAATCTTTGTAAAATCTAGAAATCTTCAAAATATTTGTGAAATCTGGGAAATCTTTTAAATCCTGGATCTTCAAATCTTGCGTGAAATTATTAAAATCTTTGAGATCATTGTGAAATAATTGAAATCTGTAAAATCTTTGAATTATTTTGCAATCTTTGTGAAATCCTTTGCAATCTTTGCGAAATTATTTAAATCTGTGAAATCACTTAAATCTTTGCAAAATCATTGAGATCTTTTTAATCTTCGTGAAATAATGGAAATCTGTAACATCTTTGCAAAATAATTGAAATCTTTTAAATCTTTGTGAAATTTTTAAAATCTTATGCAATCTTTGCAAGATTATTTAAATCTTTGTGAAATCTTTGCAAAACTTTTGAAATATTGAAAAAAAAATTTAATCTTTTCAAGATCATTGAAATCTGGTGTACACTCAAAAGCCGAGTATTCTCCCTCTCGATTTTATATGAATTAAATTAATTTAAAAGTTCCTGGAAAATTAGTAGATAGAAAAATATGTTTAATAAGAATTTGATAGGTGCAAATCACATCAAAAAAGTTCACGATTGCTTTACACTGAATTGTCTCTTTAATTAGCGAGCATTTCCTCGCAAAAATTGTTGCCCTGGCTTCTAGGTGAAAGACATTCCTCAGGTTCGCAAATTTCGACATAGTATCCAGGAGCAGGATAACTCATGTGATACATTGAGTCGCCAGCCATCTCATTTTTGGGTGGTTGATATTGATGCTTCCTGGCCCAGGGAAGGTCCTCTTTCGGTTGAATGGCCCAAGGTTGAAACGATAATTTGTTCACCGTCTCTCCCTCTATCTTCGCATCGAGTCTGAACGTAATAATACAAATTAAAGTTGGATTTCACATGCAAATTCTTTCTACAAAATTGCGTCATTTACAAAAAATAAAAAATTAATTGACCTATTGTATTTTGCTGTAGGTTTGAAACTGGACACAGGATTTATTGGACCCGGATTCACATAAGACAAAGACGTAGTTGTATTGCCTACGAAGGGTTTGTCAGCAACTCTAATATTATCACAAGGAATCACAACATCCGCCCTTGGAATAAGTTTTGGTACAAAATCGTGTCGACTAGTTGTTTCGCATCGCATGGGACCATCTCCCATCATATTTCTACGACGTGGAATAATTGGAGCCCGTTTTTCAGCTTCGAATCGCTGGTAGCTTAGCTGAAATCGAGAAATGTTTTTAAAAATTAAATTTTGAGAACTTAAAAAATTAAATTTGATCAATTTTGCTCGCGTTGAATTGAAAATTGTTGAATTCAAAAAATTTTAATTTCTTTCATTTTTGTATTTTATACGCACAATTTGGAAAATTGTCATTTTAAACTCGAGAGGGAAAAGGTGGTAATCCATTAGTGGTTTAAATTTACCGTGGGATTAATAAGCGGCATATATTTTCATTTTATTCGATGGAAGAGGGATCCAATTTAATAAAGGATCATGCAGAAAGTATAGAACCAGTGACCACAGAAGGTATATGTATCAAATATCGAATCGATCGCGAGACATCCGATACGAGAGCAACTTTGAGTGTATACAATATACATGTTACTTTTAAAATGGTACCTTGCTTGTTGTGTCGGTGGACATTTTTTTATCAGATAGAGCAATATTTCCACAGGGAATTACAGGAATCACTGGATCCGAATTACACGGCTGGAAAGTTTCTGCGTAAATTGTTTTTCCCATGAATGGGGCGCCAGATGGAAATAAATTCGTTACTGCCGGAATAATGGGTTTTTCTTTTTGGGCATCGACTTCTGTGAAACTTTTTCCGTAGGTTGTTTGACCTTCCATCAATGTCTGGGGAGGCCTGTGGTGAAGAAAACTTGTGCTCTAATTATGAACCGCCAAGTTGAATACTTGATTTAAATTTCGCTTTAGCCAGAAAAAATTGATTAAATTATTTATTAACTATATAGGATTAGAATTTAGTAATTTATAGAGAAAAAAATACAGATGTTTCAAAATTTGATGTCTTTCAAACTTGATGAATACATTGTGGAAATTAAAACAAACAAAGCATTTTAAATTTAGTAGTAAACTTTAGGAATTTTAAAATTGAAAAAAGTAGTTTTATGAACACTATATTCAAGTTTAAAAAATGTTGTGTTATTATCAGATAGAAGTCATTTCGTTATATATACCTGTAGACAGCTTTTTGTGCCCATGGATAAATTTCCTTTTCTGGTAACCGAAAGGGCTGAAAACTTAATTTTTGAGTAGTATCTTTAGGTGCAGGTTCATCGCTAGGACGATATATTCTTTGTGGTTTAAAACTGGTGACTGGATCTGTAGGTCCTGGATCTACATAAGACATCCCCGCTGTCGTAACTCCTTCCAAGGATCCATTACACATTCGAATATTTCCACAAGGAATTATAACTTCAGGTTTTGGGACATATTTTTCTACAAAATCATGCTTCGCTGTCGACATACATTCCATGGGACCGCGCCCTGTAATCTGTCTGTTTCAAAAAATGTATTTTTCGAATTTTTATTTATTCAAAAATATTTGCAGATTGTTAAAATTGAAATTTCAGTCTTGCAAAGCTGACCAATTTTTAAGGTGAAATATACAAAACTAAACTAGAAAT
>UWNZ010311409.1:9559-20488 GCA_900474215.1 Andricus inflator
GTGAGGTACCGCCACACTAAATCTTTATTTTCCAGGAGCAGAGTAATTTTTTGTTAGATATATTTTTTATTCTTATTAAGCCTTCCCATATCACGGAAGCAAGTCTTTATTATATTTAGAAAATCAAAAATAGATTATCAGTGGCTATCCCAGGAATATTTTGGAAATCCATGAAATTTGAACCTCCAAATTCTTGAATGATTTACTCGGAATTGGTTAACTTTTTCTAGTCAAACTCATTTTCTTCTAATTTAGCAACTCAATATCTCAGGAGTAAGTTTTTATTTTTGGATTGAACTGAAAAATGCGCTTTTTATCGTGATCCGCAACCGAGCCTGTTCCAATTTTAGGATCCTGTCACTTTGAGATTGTCAATTTCCACATTCTATTTCTCGAAATTAAATATATCTTTTTAATTATACTTTTTTGTTCTCAATTCAGAAATATTTCAACTCGGGAGTAAACATTTGTTTTATCTTTAAATGGTGATTTCGATTTTACAGAATGTTACTTCGCTCTCCTGAAAAATTCCGATTTTGTTGGTTTTCTAGTTCTGTATTGCAACCATTCATATAGCTTCCATAAAGATGAGTCTCTATTTGTTCTGTAAACTTCTATATCTCCCAGAAAGGAGAGTCGAAAATAACATTAATCCAAAAAAAATCTTTTTGAATGAAAAAAATTCTGGAGCCAGTATATGAAAATTCAGACTTTCCTTGAAATTCCAAATTTTCCAAAAGATTCTTTATTTATCCTGCAAGCTTGTATATCTTCCAGAAAGAAAATCGGAACTAAATTAATCGAAAGAAACGCATGTATAATGAAAAATATGTAATTATCAAAGCCATAGCAATATATAGGCCAATATATAAAATTTTGAATTTTCCTCCCAACACGAAATTCAAAATGTTCTATAACATTCCCTGTTGGTCGTAGGAACTTGTAAATCTTCCAGAAGTGGGAGCAGCAACTGGGTATTTAAAAAAACATTTTTAGAAAGAAAATAATTTATTTAATTTAAATTAAAATTGGAATTTTCCCCTTCGCAAAAACTAAAGTTGTAAATTAGTTTTTAAATTGTTGTTTATCACATTATGATTTATTAATTATTTTAATAACTTTTGGCTTTGTAACCTAAAACTTTACGGCAAGAATAAAAATATATTAACTAAACCATCAACTATCAAACCCTTAATAAACAAATTAGCATGTAAAAAATGAAATCATTTGGAATGGAACTCATTGCGAAATCAGTTGGATTTTTTTTCTATGAATGGAATAAATTTTGTTTGTCAGGTTAATTTGAAAGTCGATTAAAGTCAAATATCCGCCTCCAAGTTGTCTGGCGATTAAGGATACGGTCGTAAAACTTGTTTCACGCCGCAGGATGCTTTTCCCGAAGGAATAGGTGTGGAGAATCCTCGTTTCTATGGAAACGTAGTCAGAACCCCCAGGTTCGGCTGGTATCGGCGAATATTAAGAAATAGCTCGCTGGTATTTCCGTATTTGCGGACAGAAATGAGCCATTTTTCTCCCGCGACTGAAATAAGGTACTGTCTATGCATGGCACGCCACCCCCCACCCAACCCTCCTATAAATAATATCACGCCATTCCTTTCTTTTCATCGCTCCACGCTCCTCGTTCCCTCCTCCTTTCTTCGACGCCTGTACTTTCTTCCTATAAAGAAATCGCTTGGGATATTTATTTCTGAGGCGTGATTCCGCGATACTGGCACTTTCATGAGAAAATCATTCCAATATCGATTGGTTGGCAATTGAGAAACATTTACAAGATATAACAATAGGGTGGTCCAAATTTATACCTGTAAAAATTAGACCTTTGATTTTTGGGGATTGGATCTTTTAAAATACACTGGAACCTGGATTTCCGTAAACTAGAGTTTTACGTTCCGAGAATTGATGTGCTCGGCTCTGATCGGCGGTTTCAAAATGAGAAAAGTCGCAGGTCCGAAAAAGAGGCGGTGCTCAGTCAAACGTGACAAACAGCATGAGGGCCGCACTCTCAGTGCGTTAGTTGCATCAGGTTGCGTCATGCGTCCAAATCCAACCGAAATTATTCACGCGGCCCTGCCTGTTTACGTTCGGAGTTCCTGGATTTGTGTCGAAGGCCACTGCGGGCCATGCCCGAAACCGTGCACAAATCGAGGATACAGTGTAACTTAAACAAATTTAGACAAATCCATCATATTCTTTTAATGAAGAGTTTTTTTTGTACTGAATATTAATGAAAAATAAGGGATTGTCCACAGACTACGTTACCAATTTTAGGCTAGTTTTGACCCCTTACCCCCTTGAAAAGTAACGTAGCCCAAAATTCACTTAAAACAGGGTCAATAGGATGATTTTTAAGGAAAATAGGAGAAGAATAGGCGAATAAAATCTTTTAAATAAAATTAATGTAAATGCCATATTGCATTCAATATGAAACATTTTAAATTTCTATGATTCCACGATTTTCTACCAGAGAGATGAATTTTCAACCGAAAAAGTTAATTTTTTGCCAAAAAGACGAATTTTTTCAATGTCAGTTAAGTTTTCAACAAAAAAGTTCATTTTCAAACAAGAAAGATGACTTTTCTAACATAAAAGGTTAAATATCCACTCAAAAGAAAGAGTTTTTTAATAAAACAGTTATTTTTTCAACAAAAAAGGCGAATTTATCAAAGTAGTTGAATTTTCAACATAAAAAGATGCATGTTTAACCAAATGGTTGAATGTTCCAACAAGAAAGATTAAAATTCAACAAAAAGTAGTTGAATTGCCAAGCCAAAAAGTCAATTTTTTTAGAAAACCGTTGAAAGATAAATTTTCTACCATAACAGGTGAATTTTTCACCTCAAGACAAACTTTCAATTAGTTGAACTAAACGAAAAAAAAATTTAATAAAGCAATTGAATTTTTGACAAAAAAATATTCAAATCTTCCAAAAAAAAAAAAAGATTAAAATTCAACCAAGAGCAGTTGAATTGACAAGCTAAAAAGATATTTTTTTAGAAGACAGTTGAAAGAGGAAGTTTCTACCATAACAGGTGAATTTTCTACCTCAAGGCGACTTTTCAACCAGTTGAACTAAACGAAAGAAACGAATTTTTAACAAAATAGTTGAACTTTTGACCAAAAAAAGATAACTTCATCAAAGCAGTTACATTTTCGACCTAAAAAGATGCATTTTCAACCAGATGGTCAAATCTTCCAACAAAAAATATTAAAATTCAACCAAAAACAGTTACATTTTCAAAACAAGAAGACCAATTTTTTAGAAGACAATTGAAAGAGAACTTTTCTACCAAATGACGAATTTTTAACTAGTGTAATTGAACGAAAAATAAACCAATTCTAAAAAAAATAGTTGAATTCTTAACCAAAAAGATTAATTTTGAACTAAGAAAGATGACTTTTTTACCAAAAGACGAATTTTTAACCAGTTGAATTAAACGAAAACAAAAGCGAATTTAATTAAAAAAAATAGTTGAATTTTCAACCAAAAAGATAAATTTCCTACAAAAAAATTAAGTTTTTAATCAGAGTTGAATCTTGAAAGAAAAATTTTAACAAAGAAGTTCAACCAAGTAGTTGAATTTTCGATAAAGAAAGAATAATTTCTAACCAAGTGCATTAGGTTTTAATTAGAAAGGTGAATTTTTTCAAATAGAAGATTAATTTTCCACCAAAAAAGATTAGTTTTCAACAAAAAACATCAATTTTTAACAAATTTTTTTAATTTTTAAGAGAAAAAGGCGAATTATCTACAAAGCAGTTAAATCTTCGACCCGAAAATATAATTTTTCAACAAAAAAGTTAATTTTGTACAAAATAGTTCAATTTTCTTTCAAATAGTTAAATTTTTATAAAAAATAGTTTCATTTTTAATCAAATGTTTAAATATAATCAACCAAGTGTGTGGATTTTCAACAAAAAAGTTAATTTTCAAACAAATTGTTGAATTTTCAAGTCAAAAGGATGAAATTTTCTACAAAACGTTTCAACATTTCCAAGCTGAAAATGTGCATTTTTAACTTAAATTATGAATGTTCTACCAAAACAAAGTGAATTCTTAACCAAGTAGTTCAAATTTTACCCGGGTTATTTAATTTTTTAACCAGTAAAGATAAATTATTTTTAAAAAATGTAATAGTTAATACCTCTACCAAAAAGATTTTAATTTGAAATAAAAAACAGTCGAATTCATCCAAATAATTAGAATTTTCAACAAAACAGTTGAATTCTGAACCAGCGTAGATTCATTTTCAATCAAGCCGTTGCATTTTGAATGAAAAAGGATGATTTTGCAAATAAGAAAATTAATTTTCTAAAAATGGAATAATTACAATTTTAACAAAACAGATGAATTTTCAACCAAAAGAAGAATTTTTAACAAAATAGTTTAACTATCAACCAAGTAGTTGAATTTTTGGCCAAAAAGATAACTTATTGATAAAATAGTTGAATTTTCAATCAAATAAATTAATTTTCAATTAAATGGTAGAATGTTTAACCAAGCGAGAACAATTCCAAACCCAAAATATAATAGTAGAATTTTCATCCAAAAATGGTTGGATTTTCTCAACGGGTTCTATTAATCCAGTTGAAATTTAAGGGAAAAAAACGAGAGAAAGGAGAAAAAGTAAAGTTTCATGAGAACAGGGGAAAAAAGAATTATTTAAAAAAGTGGTTATGAATAGAATCTTTTTGTCATTTTTCAAACATTTAATCCGAAAGTTAAGAACAGAATTGTAGTCTTCATTATTAACTAATCATTTACAATTTTTATTTTCTCATTTAGAAATAAATTTGTGGAATCCAAGTTCCTCATTTAAAAATTGCGATTTACAAAATTCTAAAAAGTTGAAAAGAACAAACTGAAAACAGCCACTTAATTCACGCAGTATGCAAAGAATAATGTATTCAACAACAATGAGTGCGAGACTTTCAAAATTTTCGTTTCTTTAATGTTATTAAATAGGAAACTAGTCGAGACTCTACAGCAGATTACTTAGTCTACTTTAATTGATTATAATTTCTAATCACATTCGACAAAAGATAAAGCACAACTGAAGCTCACGATCACGCTACCCCCATCATACATTTTTGATCAAACTTCTTTGTCGATCCACAATTAAATGCACGCTTAAAATTTTTAAGAAAAAAACTGGACGACGAAGTGCATATGTACCTACTGACTATAATCGCGAACACTATAATACTCATTGAGCGTCCATTGGTCACTGAGTACCAATCTATCACCATCCATGTAGGTAATCCATACAGGTAATCCTCTTCAGGATTAATACCTGCTCCGGCAAGAAAGATATAGTCAATAATTAATTTGAAGATTTACAAAATCATTAACCTAGAATTACTAAATCATATACTAAATTGTGAGCCTGCTAATAATTGTTCAAAAAATGAAATTTTGAACTTTTCTCTAAAATCCTACAATTTTTTATGCTGTAAAGAAAAAATTAAGTTTATTAAAAATATGAGCAATGTCCGATAATATTAACTTGTTTCCATAGTCTATGGCTCTTTACTTCAAGTAAACACAATATTGTTAATACTCTAGGGGCGGATTCAGAGAAAGGTTTTGTTTTTTGGGGGGAGGGTCTAAATATTACACTACCCCTTCCAGTTAAGAAGCTAAGATTGATCATTAGAGTCTGCAACCATGAAGGAAGGGTGTACACTATGCATCCTAGCCACCTCTGGATCCGCCAAACATTAAACAATCCATAATTGAAAAAATAAATAAATAAAATTTTAGGCAGAATTCTTTAATATTTGTGTTAGATTGTGTTTTGACTTTAAATTACCGGCACGAGATGGATGAAGTTCCCAAATAACTTTGTGGTCTCCGACTCTTCCAACAGGAACTCCACTACGGTTATACATTATATCACCTTCCTGAAGATCAGGTGGCAGATACAGTGGCTCTTTTGAAAATGGGGGTAGTTGTTTACCTAATTTTAGTTGACGGCTCCGTTGTCGACAATACGGTATTTTTTTACACGCTGAAAAAATAAACTATTATTTTAGGGCTCATTCCAGGTATTAAAGTAATATTCAGAAAAAACAGTCTCGAATGGTATTAAAGTGAGACCACTGGTGGGATCACACTCATTTGTTTTACAATAAAAATAACAGCATGAAGTTATCCTATTCAAAAACAGGGCACGCAAAACATGAAACCATAAAAAAAGAGATCTCTACACGAAAAAAATAAGTTGTCCAAACTTTACATGACTAAGACTTTAGGATGGGGCACAAATTTCTAAAAATTTCGTAAAACGTTTATTACAAGGTTCAAGACAATCGTCAAAATAATGGAAAGTATCCATAAATTATTCCATGGCTCTCGGCATGTCTTTTTACTATTTTCAGAGTCATGGAATAATTTACGGACTCTTTTCATTATTGTGGCCTATCATAAAGTCTTATACTGTCAAGTCAAGTTTCGACAACTTATTTTTTCAATGTAGTTTTTACAGTGCATTGTTCTGGAAGAAAAATGAAGTGATTAGATAATTTAAAGGTCACAAAAATCATTAACACAGAACTACTTACTTGTGCTAAATTGTTACACAGGCCTACACATTTCAACATTTGGTTTGTGGCAGAGTTCTGCAAAGCTGTTACCGAAGGAATTTAACCAACAGAATCCAAATCCGTCGCTCAATTTACTCCATCAGCTCTCATTTTAGAGCTGTTCCAACCGGAAAGTGCCAGAAATGCCATTTTTCGTCTTTCAAACCCTACTTAAGTGAATGGCTGCAATTGCAATTTTCTTGAAGTAAATATAAACTTAGCGGCTTGTAGCATAACTTTTTTTGGCTGTTCGTTTATTTTGCTTTTGTGCATTTAGTTGACAATTATGGTTACCTCAAGAAGACGTTGTATTAATAATCCAGACGTATCTTGATACATTTTTGGTGAATACCCTATGAAATAGTAGAGGTATGAAATATCAAAGACTGTAAAAGAAGCATATTATCAATTTTTTGGAATCCAAACAGGAGACCAACACAAGCAATGTGTTCCTCATATTGCTTGCAAGATGTGTACTCAGCATTAGCGACAATGACTGAATGGCAAACGGCGTTGTATGAAATTTTGGGTTCCAATGATTCAAAAGAAACCAAAGATTTCAGAGAAGGTTACTAAACCTTTGTAATCGAAAATGAATAGGACAGCGAAAGTATCAATTATCACGACTTTGCAGGAACGACATAAGCGTAGACCTTTTCAGTCAAAAGGAATTGAACGACCATATTAGAGACCTGAACCTATTAAAGAAATCTGCTGAGGCATTAGCATCCAGGTTAGAAGAAAAAAATATGCTTTCTCCAGAAACAAAAATAATATTTTATCGTACAAGAGAGGCAGATCTGCTCCCCCTTTTCTCTTCAGAGAACTAGCTACTATTTTGCATTGACTTTACCGGTCTTTTGAAAAAAATGGGTCTAATAGACATCAGGCAACTGCGAACAGCGTCTTTTTGTAGACAGTTCCGAAAGGAGCTTAAAGTATGTGTTTTCTGTATAATGATAATAAACTAGCTTTAATTTCAATTGCTCATTCCGACAGTTTGAAAGAGGAGTGTTAGGCAGTCTCTCTCGCCTTGGAGAAGATGAAATATCAAGAGCATCAATGGATGATTTTCGTGGACCTAAAAATGTTTCATTTTTTGCTAGTGCAGCAATGTGTCTCTACAGAATATCCCTGATTCCTGTTTTTTGTGTCTTTGGGACAGTACAGATAAAAATGAGCACTAGGCAAGAAGAGATTGTCATCAAGAGTTGACACGGTTATTGGGCAGACTAATGTAATAAATGAACCATTAGTTCATAAGCAAAATCGAAATTTCAGCCTTTCATTTACTTAGAGTTTAAAAGACTATCCCGTGACTAAATTAATGTTTTCAAAAGTTATTTTCATAGGTTTTTTAACGCGAAATTCAAATTCGTCATTTTTATTGAACAGTTTTCATTTTAGATTTATTCCACTTCAAAAAAGACAAAAACGGCACTTTTCGTACTTTCAGATTGGAATATCCGGAGAACAAGAGCTGATGGAGCAATTTGGAAAACAGATTTGGATTCAGTACATCAAATTCCATTGGAAACAACTTTGTAGGACTCTGCACCAAAACCATTCTATTCAATACTATTAATTAAAAGAACCCAAGGACGGATTCAGAGAAAGGTTTTTTTTTTGTGAGGGGTGGGATGGGGTCTAAAATTTACACTCCTACCTTCTAAGACATTGAATTGAACAATCGATCCAGTGTAAGGCATTCCATATGGTTTTCCATGAAGGTACCATACTTGTTCAGAAGCATGATATTTCAACACATTACGAGGTGGCTGTTGATTAGAACGTGGCGCTTGTTTCAAGGATTCTGTAAAAATATAGATTTTTGATTGATACATTTTTTCACTGAACCTCAAAGTTATTGTTTCGAAATGAAGATGTCCTGAATGTAATCGCAAAGTCAGTTAATATTAAAACGTGATGCTAGACATGCGAAGATTTTGTCCGGGTGCTAACAATTCTCCAGTCTATTGCTCTGACTTTAAAGATACATCACGATGGATACAATATTTGTGTAAACATTACTTTCAAGTGGGCTTTTACATATACGCAGAAAAGCAGCCTGCAAGGGGTTTTGACATAATTGTTGACTCGTTCAACAAACGTTTTGTCATACGTTTCAGTTTTAAAGTTTCGTAACATAATGAGACAAAAGTTGTAGAAGTGAAATGTTTTGATAATATGTTAGCATACACTCACTGATAAAACTTTTATTATTCATGAAACATCTCAGACTTATGGAAGGATTTTATGTGAAATTTTAGGAACATATGTTGGAAAAAATTTCAGTTTAAACTTTAATAAAGTGTTTTAACAAAATGAAACTTTTAATGCAAATCTTTTTCCACCAAATATCAAAGTCACATTTCGAGTTGGTTGGAAACGGGTTTGAATGAAAAGAAGGAGGAATGGGATGAAAAAGGGGTGATTTGGGTTGAAAGTAGAACACTTTTTCACAAATCTTTATTACAGCATCTACTGAAATTTTTGATAGCAAAGTTTCAAAACTTTCACATTCAATTATTTTCTGTACTGACCATAGACTGAATTTTTCGCTAACATATATTTCAAAAATTAAGTTCCGGAACTTTTGAATTGACACTTTTGCCGCGAACCAAACCAAACATTTTGCGAAAATTCTTTTGCATGAAAGAAATGAATTATTTTTAGTCATTTTCCCGTATATATTTCAAGCTTTCCGGTAGAAAATATTTAAATTAATGTGTTTTTCTTTTTATAAGAACAAAGTGCACGCAACAAGTCTGGATGTAATTTGGATTCTTATCAAATGATAATAGACAATTTATATCAAATGACTTTTTAACAATTAATAGCAAGATGAAATACGTACAATGATGAAAACATATGTTTCAATTTTTTCAAAATGAAACGCGAATTTAAAATGAATATATTATATATTACTCATAAAAATAAAATTTCTGGAAATAGGCGACATCTGGGTGCAAGATTTTTAAATGCATAATTCATTTTGTATTATATTCTACTTACGGACAGCATCAAGAAATATCATCAAAGTTAAGAACAGAATACAAAGAAGAATCCGCATTTTGCTAGAGATAGAAAACTGATCTATAAAAAACTTCTTGAATTGCAACCAAGAAGGTGTTGAATATAATTTGCTTGTATATATATCAGCCGTTATCTCAATATTGACAAAAAAAATTTATCTCCATTTAGGGAAATGTTAGAATCATTTAAGCCGCCAATCTATTAATAACACATCTCGCGCTGTGAAGCGTAAAGTTACACAAATAATTAAAAAAATACTGATAGGCATCGTTGAGAAAAAGATGTGAAATTAAGACTCTGTTTTTTAAAACTTTTCTCGCCACAGCATCTTTTTTATTCTTTCTTTGGAACCGCTCACATATTCAAACCTTGATGTTCCAGTAACTAAGGCTCATTTGCACAAAACAACAACCTCTTCTTGTTAGAGTCAAATTTCATTAATTTTTAATGTTGAGAATTTTTTATCCTACAGCTTTTCATGACACTATTTCAAACTTTATCAGAAATATAAATTAAAATTTGGAAAATACAACTTACTCAAGTTACTCCGAGAAGTCCAAAATTAAATAAGAAATAAATTAAAAATCGTAAAAAAGCTAACATTATTTCCAATGACCGTAAACCAGGTAAATCAGATTCAGTGCGTAATTATTATTTTTCCACTAATGATGCAATAACTTGTAAATACGGTATGTTGGTGAAGGTGACGTAGTCTATTTACAAGTTTCACACTACTACCTTCTTGTAGTTTAAATAAAGTTAGAAATGTTACACAATCACATTTTTGCATTGAAATTTTCTATTTTTCTCGTTTGCCACTTCGATAACCTGCCTTAATTAATAAATACAGCCTTAAATAAATTCATATTTTTTAATGAAGCAATTAATGGTAGTTTTCCACTATCAAATTATTAAATATTTTAAATAATCGAATTAGTTGTTTTCTACTAATTGTTACAAATTTAAATAAAAAAAGTTGAAATAATCCAAAAAAGACCAGTTGCATTTTTATTAAAAAAAGAAGATGAAATATTTTCCAAAAGAGGCGAATTCTCTACCAAAAAAGTTATTTTTCTACCTAATTCATAATTTTTCAAAACAAGAAAGATGAATTCTCTACTACAAATGTAATAGTTGATATTTCAATCCAAAAATATTTTAATTTTGAATCGACAACATTTCCAAATTTAAAAAATATTGTTATTCTCTTCAAAACTTCTAAAATTCCTAAATATATTTTAAACTGACTCGAATTATTCCTAAAATTGTCTTCAAATCTTCCGGATTCGT
>UWNZ010311487.1:1897-15984 GCA_900474215.1 Andricus inflator
TGAGTTAATTGTATTCAGTTAATAAAGGTATTGATGACTTTTCCGAATTTTGAAGTAAATGATGTAAAACATGTTAAAAAATCTTCTTATTAGTCCAAAAGTAAAATATCGCTCGGGCAAGACCTAAAAAGTTTTATATTTTCCCCCAAAAACACCCAAAAAAATTCAAAAAATGAAAAATCTGTATAAATCAGGTTCATAACTAAGTCAATAAATAATAGCCATTATTGGCAATTTTTCGAGATGGAAAAGGGGTAAGGTGTGACGGAACTTCCCCCTTCACTTTTCCATCTCGAAAAACATCTACAATTTATTAATGAAACAAAATTTCATTAACATATGAGAAATTCCATTTCAAGTCAGGCAAAATTTCAAGAAAAGTCTAGGTCATGGTGTCAGATTGATTTGGTATTTAAATATATCATTCTATGGTGTATTTTAATTTAATTTTTTTTTAACAATAACTGGCAATATGTACTATATATTTCACGAGTTTCATTCAGGGTAAACCATTGCTTCACATTCCATGAAAAACCCAAAACGCTGAAAAAATCAATTATTTAAAAAAAATGGTATCATTTTGCTATTTTTTAACCAAAATACACATTTTTTGGTCTCCTCCGGCTAATATTTTATTTCTCAACTAAAAAGAAGGTTTTACAAAAGGTTTCAAACTATTTTCTCCAAAATTCGGAAAATTCGTCAAATTAAATAATTACTTTAAGATTTAATGAAATAATTCAATTGATAAAGGGAAATTCAAGAAAATGAGAGTTGCCGTTCTTGATGAATTTTGTAGGTAATTGAAAGTTGCAGAAAATAATTTGAGTTAATTTTATTGAAGAAAATTAAAGACGCTTCTTAATGAGAAGTAGTTAGGTTTAATGAAGGAATTTCAGGCTTAGTAGAAAAAAATTGGGAAGGAACAAAAAGGTCTAGCATTGTAAAATTGCAAGTCAGGTATATTGTGTAGATTACGCAAAAAAATTAATATTAGCGATTTTTACAAAATTCTGAGAATTACGCATTTTTTAAACTTTCTTTTCCTCCGTGGAACCCAGGATGTTGATCGATCAATTCCAAATTTCATAGGGTTATCAGGGACTGAAAATAAATATCCCATTTTTTTAGACCCACCACAATGGATACATAATTGAATTTTCCTATCTAAAAAAAGTGATGTAAAATTTGTATTTTGAAATAGTTTTGCGTGGCTAAATAAAAATTTTCAAATTATCTAATAAATTATTGAACATATTATACATGTTTTATGTTAGAGCTTTTAGCTGGAAATTAGTATTTTTTAAAAAGAATTTCAATATAAAATCATGAAGTTTCGAGGAAGACTTAAAATTTATAATAATCTTAGATTTTGATAGATTTTTTTGCTGGAAATTAGCATTTATAAACAAAAATCATGATCAGGAATCCCTATTTTCAACAACAAGAATTTGCTATTTTAAAAAAAAAATCATTAGATTTGGAAGAAGTTACTCTGAACAATTTTCTGTTATGTTATGTTGGTGTTTCTCGTCGGAAGTTAATGGTATTTTGCATCAAAAATATTAGATAAAAAAATATATTTACAATTTTTCAACAACTTTAGTTTATGCTGATAAGTGTCACCTGAAATTGCTATTTAAAAAAATTAGATTTAAATCTAATGATTTTTGTTAAAATAACAAAATTTACAAGCTTGGACAATTTCGGATTGCGTTAATGTTTTTCGTCGGAAATTGAAATTTGCACTGAAAAAATTGCTCGATTTTAAAGAAAATTCCCAAGTTTTGAACAATTTTAGGTTAGATTGACGCTTTACTTCGAAAATGAGTAGTTTTGGTAATAAATCATTAGATTCCGAAGATAAAAATTTTTAGAACAAATTTAAGGTTTTCTTAATGTTTCTCGCCAAAAAGTATTTATTTTAAACGAAAATCTCAAAGAAGATTTACAATTTGGAACAACTTTTTGTTATTTTAGTGTCTCTCGTTGAAAAATAGTATTTTTTATTTAAAAAATCCAAAGATTTTTCAGATTATCATTATTCTTCAGATTAGCATTCAGTCATTAAGTTCAAAGTTTTTTAACGACATTAGGCAATGCTCAGGTTTTTCACCGGAAACCGGTATAGATTTTAAAGTATACTTACAATTTTGGAACAATTTTAGGTCATGTTAACATTTTCCATCGGAAATCGGTTGTTCTAAATAAACAAAATTAGGTTTAAAAGAATATTTACAATATTAAATAATCTTTTGTTATGTTATGTTTGTGTTCTTCATCCAAAATAACTATTGTTAATGAAAAATCATTGGATTTCTAAAAAAACATTTACAATACTTGAAAAATGATAGGGTACGTTAGTGTTTTCCACCGGAAGTCAGTTATTTTAAACAACAAATTTTTCACTAAATTGAGTTAGCGTCAAATAACGTAGTTTCTCGCTTTTTTCCACCTATTTCAGTGAAAAAATTAAGTTTTGAAATTTGTCATTTTCTGACGATATAAACAAAAATATGTATTCCAAACGATTAGTTTGATTGGATTTAGCACCGTTAAGGTTTTCCTGCTTCAATTATTATATATTGTCCCTGCTTTTCTTTTATGTTATTTTAGAGATTACATACTATGAAATACAAAAATTTTGTATTAATATTAATATTGATTTTATATTTTTATTTCGAAATCGCGTAGGACAACAAAAACAACAGAGCGCTAAGCGCTTCTGTTTTCTAGTTCTTTAAAAATGAATTAAAGATTTCTGAAACAAATATTGACTCACCTATCAAACGAGATGGCCATGAGCGTAAAGACACTCGCACAGATGGTAAGTACCGCGATGAACTGACTGATTTTGCAATACAAATTCCCAAAAGGCCAATGACTATTGAGCATATAGATATAATTAAAGGTAACATTCAACGTCGACACCATCGCGTCCGCAATACTCAGGTTCACCAAAAAGTAATTAGTAACCGTCCGCATCCTCTTGTGAGCCAACACGATCCAAATCACTATCAGATTGCCACCCGCCGCGACCACAATCATCCCCGCGAATAGCAAGGTCCAAATAATTTGTCGCCACCAGGGCAAAATAAATTGATTCCGGTCTTCCAAGTCTGTTGAGTTTGAGAAGTTTCCCCAAAAGCTCTCGTTCGCCACAATCAATGAAGGTGTCAAATTCAGAGGAAACTCTGTCGAAAAGTAAAGCTCCTCGAGTGACTGCATCACGACTTCACCGGGAGACACTTTCTTCAGTTCGTTAGTCCTTTTCCAACAATCTTTTCTTCCCTTCAACTTTTCTTTTTCACTTAAAACTGTAGCTATAGAAATTGAATTCAGGATATTCTTGAAGAATTGTCAATACCCTCAGGATCGAATTTGACGAACCCTATTCCTGGGGCTCAGCCCCTCCTCTTGTTAATCCTTTACATAGTCAGTCGCTCTGCATCCTTTTAGATTCGAAATCGTAAAAGCCCTTGCGGATAAAATTTGGGTGTCTGCAACCCAGCATTCTACTTTTTTACTCAGGAGAAAATTCAGTTCGGTTATATGGCTGTACCAGTCGAGGGATCTTTCTCGAGCAAATGAGGGTTTCGGGTTGAGGAGACACTTGACCCACCGATTCGAGGGGTGTCTGGGGGAAATTAGGGAACCCCGATTAGGGAAATTGTTAATTCGGAGTCTTGGGTTTGCTCTCTTTATCGAAATTCGTTGTAATAATCGTAGCGGGGTCTTTCATTAGTTCCGGAGACTGGCTAGCATCCGCGGTTTCTAAAAAGTAGAGCTTGCTCCCTTTCTGTCCTCTACAACCGATCGGGAAAGGTTGGGTGCAATGGCTAGCTTCACCATCGAAGCCCACTTCCACTTCCGTTTCATGCACGGCCGGCTTTAACAGGGGTCTCAACCGACCCCTCCCATTTTCTCCCAACACCACCCTCTCGACCATCCCTTATTGTTTTCATAGCTTATTCGCGAGAGATGAATGGTTTTGTGCAATAGGATACATCCGATAAACTCTGACTCCACTCAAATTTTTAGTGATTCGATTCCCCTAATTTGTCCTATTTTCCTCCGAATTCTTATTCTGTTGTGGATGCGAGGTCATGTGTAATCAGAAAAACGTGTTTCAAATACCACTGTTAGTTCGTATCTTCTTGCCGAAACACTGGTTCCTTTTGTTCTTAGACTCCCGTCGGCGATACTTTGTACCGTTTCTCATTTTGGAAGTATTAGACCTTTTCTCTTTTTGGGCTGATTAAAATCTTGTCTTGTTTGTTATGATGCTGTATACAATTATTGGAAATCTAATTTAAAGACTGCAATTTATTCTTTTGATTTTAGCACTGCACTGCACTACACTTTTGTTTCTTCCTAAGAATAATTTATTCCGGTGGATGTCCGAAGCGATACGTTATCAGGGATCCTCTTGTGAATTTGATCACGTCCAACTCTTCGCAAAGATCGTTTCATCTCCTGAGCTGCGGTTTTCTGTAACATAAATTCAGAGAAGGTTTTTTAATCTCGCATGAATACAAGTGAACGCGTTATGAATTTCGTCGAGCAGGCTTCGTTATGCGCATCAAGGTAAAACGAAGATTAAGCATAGTTCAGAAACACTTGGGGAAATTTAATAGTAGCTCAGGTTTATGGCCATGAGGGATCATGACTCATTTTAAAATATTTTTGAATTAAAAACCAAGGGCGGAATTTTCATGAAGGGCTAAGGAAAATTTCCCTGGTCTAAAATTCTGAATTTTAAATAATTTTATCTAACGCTTTACTAATATTTAGGCTCTGGTTAAGCTTATTTAAAAAATTGAAATTGGAACACAGAGTTAAAAGGCTTTTCAAATTTTCAGTATGACATTTACAGGTCTCTGACTGATTTGAGAAATTCAAAATAGTGTCGTAGATTTTGAAAAATAGTAGCAAAATAGTGTCATGCACTTAAATATTAATTCGAAGGGTCAAATACTTTTTTAATCTGGTATACAATATAAATCTCTCATAAAATTGCGTGACGTCCTTTCGAATCTTTTAAAATACCCTCAAAGTTTTGAAGTCCGTTAAAATCATTTAAAATCGCCTGAAATCTGTTGCTATACTCTGAGATTCCTGGCAAATTCGTGAATATTTTTAATTCTCTTAAAATCTTATAATTACTTTGTAATCCTATTAACTTATTTTAAAGCCTATGAATCCCTTAAATTTGGTAAATTCCTCGAAATTTATGAAATCCGCAGAAATCCTTAAAAATCCCTTCAGAGTTCAATTTATTTATTCCCTAAAGTTTTCTGGAAATCCATTGGAATATCTGGAAATCTCTCAAGTATCATTGATATCCTGGATACTCATTTAAAATCCTTTGAAATTCTTTGGAAACCGTCAATGAATTTTAAATCTGGTTAAATCCTTTGATATCACTCAAAGTCCGTAGGAATCCCTTGAAATCTCATAACTTGTTTGGAAATGCTATAAATCCCTTAAATCTGGTAAAATCCCTTAAAATTGCATTTCATTTCATTTATTTCCTAAAGTTCTTTAGATCCATTGGAATCCCTTGAAATCTTTAAAAAATAATTCATATCCTGGATACCTTTTGAAAATCCTTTGCAATTTTCTGAAATCCCCCAAAATCTTAAAGTCTCCTTAAATTTCTTGGAATCATTAAAAATATCCTCAACTCTTCAGAATCCTTTCAAATCATTTGATATTTATAAAATCCAGTAAAATATCTTGAAATGTGCAATAACTTTTTAATATTCCTTTATGAATGATAAAATCTTAGAAATTTACCTAAATTTCGTAAAATCTCACAAAATATAATAAAGCCCTTTAAAATCCCTTGAATTTCTTTATCATCTTATTGAATCTCTATATTTCTTTCGAAATCCTATGAAATTTTTTGAATCCGCCGAAATTCTTTAAAAATCCTTAAACATTTTGAAATGTTACTGTATTCCTTGGAATCTTTTAAAATGCCCTAAACTCTTTAAAATTCTTTGAAATCTTTTAAAAGCAAAATGCGCTAAATCTTGTGAAATCCTTATGAATCCCATAAATGTCAAGTAAAATCCCGTAAAATATCTTAAAATCCTTAAAATTTTTCAACATTTCTTTAAAGATGTTTAAAATCCTCTGAAATCTCGTAAAATCCAATAATATCTGATAAAAGCCTTACAAATGATCTGAAATCTTTAAAAATGATCCTCCTGAAATCTTTTAATTTCTTTCGAAATCCTATGAATCCCTCAAATATAGTAAAATTCCTTGAAATAATCAAAATCTTTGATATTTGCTGAAATTTCACGAAATCATTCGAAATTCTTTCAAAAATTTTTAATATCAAGGAATTTTCTTTGATTCTACGAAATTTTTTGAGATTTCGTGAAATTCCTCAGAATCTTTTAAAATAGAATATATTCTTTAAAATCCTCTCAAATTTATAAAATCCCTTAAGTATGGTGAAACCTCTAGAAATGTTTAACATCTTTTTAAATTCCTTTAAATATGTTAAAATCTTTGAAATCCACTGAGATCTTATAAAACCCCACGAAATCCGTAGAATTCTCTTGAAATGCTTCGAAGTCCCTTAACAATTTATTCCGTTACATTTACTCTCCAAGTTTCTTTAGAAATTTCTCAAAATTTCTTCAAATCCCTTGAAATCTTTGAAATCCTTCGACATCTTTGAGAACCTTTCAAAATCTCTTGAAAATTTTGAAACCTTGAAATTTCTTGGAATCTCGTAAAATATCCACAAATCCCTTGAAATATTTTGAAATTACGTAATGTATCTTAAAATTTGAAATATCTCTTACTATTTCTTCAAAAAATTTAAAAATTTTGAAATTCCTTAAAATCTATTGAAGTGTTCAAAATCTGTTTAAAATTTCATTTATGAGGTGGCGGATTCTATTTTAGCCAATTATCGAAGAAGTTTAAAAGTTTCTTTAACGGAAAAGTAAGAAAACTATTGCAGTAGCCAGCTATTCGAGAAAATAGTAGCATTAGCGCAATTTAAAAAAAAGGAGCAAAATAGTTGCATCGTTAAAAAAAAGTGCCGAAAGTTATCGAAAAGTGTTAATAGTGTCGTGATTCCGAGGCCTGCATTTAAAATATTCAAGACTGAATCGATATTTCCATATCCACTTTTCAGTTTTAATTCCGGAAGCCAGAGCACCTTTTATATAACGACAATTAAAACAAATGTTTATTCAACTGTTTTGTATGTTTATTTAATATTTTATCACCGTGCGCAAGAATAGTTTTAATCGAGGAAAAAAATTCACGGTCATTTCCTGATTTGCATAATTTCACACGGTCATTGAAATTATAAAATTTGAACAATTTAAAATTAAATGCCATTAAGATGCAAAAATCTAAAACATACATTTTTTATAAATGTAATCGTTAAAAGTTTTCTGGTTAAAAGTATAAAACCACGCATCATTTTCAATGATCTAAATTAAAACTAATCCTTCCCTTCAACTCACATTAATACAAATTTGAAAAAGCATGTCCCTCCTCGATTTCAGTACAAAATTAAAAACAAAAAGTTCCTCCCTTTCATCTGAATTTTAGAAATACCAAATTTTCCCCCAGTGCACTCAATAAAAATCTTATAAATGAAAGATGTTCCTCTTCCAGTTTAGAAAAAAACTAAAACCAAAATTTCCTTTTTTCCAACTCGATAAAGTCTTGAAAACTAAAATAATGGGCTCCTTGAGTTCAGAAAAATAACCAAAATTTTTTCCCTCCCAACTTGATAAAAATGTTGAAAACAAAAGTGTATCTTCTAATTAAGAAAAATTTGAAAACCAAAATTTTCTCTCTTTCAACTCGACACAAATCTTAAAAATAAAAAAGGTTTCTCTTCCATTTTAGGAAAAACTAAAACCAAAATTTCTTCCCTTTCAACTTGATAAATATCTTAAAAACAAAAAAATGTACTTTTTCCAATTTGGAAAAAACTTGAAAACCGAAAGTTCCTCTCTTCCAATTTAATAAAAAAGTTTTAAAAAGTTACCCTCTACCAACTCAGAAAACAGATTGAAAATAAAAAGTTCACTCCTTTAACCACGCAAAAATGCTACAAAGAAAAAATAGCCTGTCAAAATTAGGAAAAAAATTAAACCAAATTTTCCTCCCTTCTAACTCGATAAAAATCTTAAAAATAAAAAAGTGACCCTCTTCCAATACAGAAAAAATTAAAAGCCGAAACTACCTCCCTTCTAACTCAATAAATATTTAAAAAATAAAAAATAACCCTCTTACAATTCAGAAAACAGATTCATATTAAAAATTTCGTCAACTAGATAAAAATGCTACAAAGAAAAAAATGGAATCTTACAATTCAGAAAAAAAAAATAAAACACCAACATTTCGTCCCTTCTAACTCTATAAAAACTATAAAAATAAAAATTCCCCTATTCCAATCCAGAAAAATTGAAGAAACAAAATTTATTCTCTTCCAATCCAACAAAAAGGTTAAAATAAAAAAATTTTCCTTTTCCAATTCCGAAAAAATAACCAAACTTTCATCCCTTCCAACAGATTAAAAATTATAAAAACGAAAAGGGCCTCTTCCAATTCAGGAAAAACTGAATACCAAGATTTCCTCCCTTCCAACTCAATAAAACTGTCAAAAATAAAAAAACTCCTTCTGATTTCTAAAATCTTGAAAACAAAAATTTTCTCTTTTTTTCCAACTCGATAAAAATCCTAAGAATATAAAATGTCCCTCTGCCATTTCAAAACTTTTTAAAACTATAATTTACTCCTTTCAAATTCGATAAAAATGTTTAAAATACCAAATTTTCCCGCTTTCAACTCAATAAAAATGTAAAAAACAAAAAAGTTCCTCTTCCAACTCAGAAAAAAATTAAATACAAAAATTTCATCCATTTCTTTTAAAGTTAGACTTGTGAAATTCAAACTTTTTTTTATACATGAATATATTTAAGTTGGATTATTTTAATTTTAAGAGATAACAAATAAATAATTTGTTCAATTGTTCATTTATACTCTGCTTCATTTAGCACTCTGAATTTTTCACGATTCAAGGCTTTCCATTTCAAATTGCTCAGTTTTGAATATTTGTTCCATAATTCCTCATTTTAAATGAGCAGTAAAATATTGATGAATATTGAACAATGTCAAATTGTATGGGCTCAAAATGGAATATTTTGGACTAAAACAACATTTTAATAGAATTTGAAATTAAATAAAGGCATTTAATTATGAATCCATTAATTTCAAATTCTTTTGAAATTTAAATTAGTTTACAAAGCTTCGTTCGGAAATTTAAATTTGTTTAACTTAGAAGACTTTCAAATTTAAACATATCAATTTTCAACGTTAAAATCCGTAAATTGGTTAATTTTAAACACATTCAGAATCGATTCGTAAAATCAATAACACTTTAATATTTAATACTCGAACTGCAGTTCAATTTAAAAAATACTTCATTTATTTATATTTACAGTTGATCAACTTAAAATGTTTGTTTTTCAAAAACTTTCAAATTCAAAAGCTTTTAATTTTTAATTGTTCAGGTCTTCAAAACTGCATTTTAATATTCTTTAAACTGAAAATGTACGCTTAAAATGATGCCCTAAAATGGAAAATTAAAGTAAAATATTTTAGAACTACGCATTGTAAACTGCATAATTTCATAATTGAAAAAGTTAACAATGGAACTTAATATCAATAGAAAATGATAGTTCGAACTTATTTTAAATTGCATTATATGTGATATGAAATTTATGATATTTCAAGGGATTGAATTCATTTTTATACTAAAAATTTGTTATATTTCCGGTTGAAATATAAATTCACTGTCTTTTTCCGGATTTTCTCGGTCACAAAAAATCCCGGTCATTTCCCGGTTTCCCGGTCCAGCGACTACACTTATGTGTGGAACTAATTTAAAAGTGTGTAGTCAGGAATATTTTTAAATTATTAAAAATGAACTTGAATGTTTATTAAAAATGTTAACTTTTAGTCTACAAATTATCTAAATTCCATTTTATTTATCTCAGGCTTTACAGTTCATTCTTTTCAATTCAAACGTCTACTGTAAATTTTTTGTTAGGAATTCACCTTTTTTGGTTCAAAATTGAATTATTCTGTTCAAAATTCGTCTTTTTGGCTTGAAAATTCAACAATTTGATTAAAATTTTGTTTTCTTTCTTCATTAACAAATTTTTTTGGTTGAAAATTCAATTATTTTTATGAAAATAGATTTTTTGGTTTGAAAATTTATCTCTTTCTATAGAAATTTCCCCTTTTATGGTTAAAAATGAAATTATCTGATTAAAATTTAATCTGTTTCGGTTAAAAATCAACTTTTTTGGTGAAAATCTAACTGTTTTGTAGAAAATTCGTATTTTCGACTCGAAAATTAAAAAATTTGGCTAAGTTTTGTTTCCTTTGCTTCACTAACAAATTTTTTTGGTTGAAAGTTCAACTATTTTGATGAACACTGATCGTTTTGGTTTAAAAATTGATCTCTTTCTGTAGAAATTTCACCTT
Source organism: Andricus inflator (assembly GCA_900474215.1). Classification (NCBI taxonomy): domain Eukaryota; kingdom Metazoa; phylum Arthropoda; class Insecta; order Hymenoptera; family Cynipidae; genus Andricus; species Andricus inflator. The sequence goes on from UWNZ010311487.1 coordinate 12,437, forward strand.
CTATGATTAAAAATGCAATTATTTGATTAAAATTTAATCTGTTTTGGTCAAAAATGTAATTTTTTGGTGAAAATTTAACTTTTTTTTAGAAAATTCGTACTTTTGACTTGAAAATTCAACAATTTCATTGAAATTTTTTCTTTCTTGTCTGACAAATTTCGTTTTGTTTGAAAACTTAATTATCTTTTTGAACATTTACGTTTATGGTTAGAATATTTATCCGTTTCTATAAATATTTCACCCTTTTTTATTAAAAATGCAACCATCTGGTTAGAAATTAATCTGTTTCGGCTGAAAATTAACTTGTTTTGCTCAAAATTTGACTATTTGATAGAAAATTCGTAATTATGACTTGAGAATTCGAAAATTTGATTGAAATTTTTTTTCTTTCTCGACTGACGATTTTGTTTGTTTGTTGGAAATTCATTTATTTTATTGAAAATCCATCTCTTTCTCTAGAAATTTCACCATTTTTGATTAAAAATGCAACTGCCTGGTTGAAAATTAATCTGTTTCGGTTGAAAATTAACATTTATGTTGAAGATTCAAGTTTTTTGTAGAAAATTCGTATTTTTGGCCCGAAAATTCAACAATTTGGCAGCATGTAAATATTTGGTTGAAAATTTACGTATTTTGTTGAAAATTCGTTTTTTTTTTGGTAGAACATCAATTTTCTGTTAAAAATGCAACGGTTTGATTGAAAATTAATCTGTTTTAGCTGTCGATTCAAATATTTTCTTGATAATTTGTTTTTGCTGGTTAAATCCAATTGCTTTATATTTTGTACTAAAGTTTTTGTTGTTGAAATATTACATTTTTAGTTGAAAATTCATCTTTCTACGTGAGAAGTTCAACTCCTTGGTAAAATTTGAACTGTTTTCTTAAAAGTTCGTTTTTTTGGTTAAAGATTCAAAATTTTTGTTGAAAATTCGTTTTCTTTTTTTGGTAAAAATTAATTTTTTATACTGAAAGTTTAAATATTTTATTGAACATTAAACTTTTTTGTACAAAATTCGTCTTGCTGGTTTGGAAATTCGACAATTTGGTAGAAAACTAAACTATTTGGTACAACATTAAGCTGATTCGTAGAAAATTCCTTTTTGTACTGAAAATTAATTCTCCTCAATAAAAATTTAACTAATCCATTTTTTGTTAAAAATTGATCTTTTTTAGTTAAAAAATACAAATATTTAGTTGAAAATGTATGTAATATGTTGCAAATTCGGCTTTTTTAGTAAAAAAATTCATCTTTTTTGTTGAAAGTTAAACTGTTTGGTTAAAAATTTATTTATTTTGTTGAAAATTCGTCTTTTCTGGTAGAAAATTAATCTTCTTGGTTGAAAATTAAACTATTTGTTAAAAAAATTATACATATTAATATTCAACTGTTTTTGATTTAAATCGAAAATCTTTTTTGGCTCAAATATCAACTATTAACTTTTTGTTAAGAATTATTCTTTTTTCGTTGAAAATTCAACTACTTGGTTGAAAATTGAACTATTTTTATTTCGCGGAGAACAAGAATATGTTTTAAGAAAAAATAAATAAACAGTCGTATTAGGGGTCAAATGTGAAAAAATAGTGTCCTTAGTGGCATTTTTCTCGAAATACTAACAAAATAGTGTCATCGCTTAAGAAAGTGTCAAATAGTGTCAACAGTGTGGTTAGTCCGGGGCCTGTGATTTTATTTTATTTTTAGTTTTAAATCAACCGGCGCTAATCGAACTGACCAGCAAAATTCAAAAGGACGTCAGTGTTATAAAAAATGAAAAATAAACAGACTGAAAATCCACAGGTAGGTGGGGGATTCATTTACGCACGAGAACTCGTGATTCGGTCTGATAAGCGGCTCCATTGTTGCAATCAGTACCGCGAATTTACCATTTTAACGGGGAAATTATGCAGAGGCGCCACTCTTGTCGCTGCTGTGGCCGTGCTTCGTTTTTCCCGTTTTTTTTTCATCATATTCGCATATATTTGAATAATAGAGGACTAACACCAACAGAACGAGAACAAGGATTTTCTTAAAGAGAGAAAATTATAATAAAACGTGTATAAATTAGGGAAGAAAGAAAAAAGCAGGATGAGAAAGATTAAAAGGGAAAGGAAGGGAAGAAAAAGGCATGTTAAGAGAGTCTCACGTAAAATGGATATTGGATTAAAACTGCTTTAATAAAAGCGAAAAATTGTTATGTGACCGCATTTCTCGCATAGCTTCGTGTTTCCAGCAGATATGGTTTTATCAGTGTGGGCAAGACTTCATTTTCAAAAATCCCTGACCTCTCCTTGAATTTTCCCTGACCAATTTTTTATTTGCCTGACCAGTAATATTCAAAGACAGGAATTTTAGTTTTGTAACATTTTTTTAAAAGAATCTTTTATAAATGAAATAAAAGAATTTCAAATCTAAATTTAAAAATTTCAAATCGCGCGCGGTTCGCAAGTTTGAGCGCACCTGAAGCGCGCGACCGTTGGTTCTCGCATTTCGCGTTCGACAATATATTTGTCTCGTGCTTCAACCTCGATAATGTATTTACCCCACATTTGTGCGCAGACTTTTTAAAATTAAAGGTCAAAGAATAGACAACTGTAATTTGGTGATTGTGAATTCTCTTTCGTTAAAGCTCTTTAGGCTTTAACGAACACATTCTCATCACGTATCTCGAACTTCGCACTTGATTTTGTCCAAAGTGCGAACTTTTCCACATTGAGTTCAACTCTATTATATTAAATGTGTATATTATATTCATTTATGTACCTCGGTCAGCAGGTACTTATTCAGATATTGCAAAATAAAGTACAAATTTTATTTTTAACAATTGCTTTAATATTTGTTTCTTATTTTGCATTAAATTTTATTCTTGGCTACCCTAAAAAATCTCTATCATTTCAATAAGTTTATATTATTACAATTCACAATATGCATTGGGATTGAAACAAAATTATTTTTGTCTTATTTGTATAATTAAAAAAAGCGCGCATCCTGTTAAAAAAATTGTTACTAAACATTTTATTATTGCGACTTGTTTCGTTTTTCAATAAATTTAATTTGTTTATTCGCAGTGTTATTTTTTGCGATTTGAACTAAAAATACGCGTCCTAGCGTAAGGTACAATTTAGGCGAAAAATGTTTTTAAATAAAATGTTATTGTAGCTTGTGTCCTTTTTCCAAAAAGTTATTTTTTTTATTTTTAATATATTTTTATAACAAGTTCGTAGATGTTTTTTGGTTAAACAACTTCTGTCTTTTCATTTTTTTCGTCTCTTGTGTCGTTATTCCAAAAATTTAATTGTTTAATTTTTAGTCTTATTTTTTACGATTAAAAGAAAATACACTCGTCCTATATAAAAATTACCAATAAAAAAGTTGTAGATCCTTTTTGAGTGAACGACTTTCGTCTACTAATTTTTTTGCGTACCTTCTGCTGTTCTCCAAAAAATTTAATTTTTTTTTATTTAGAATGTTATTTTTTCCAATTAAAACACAAACGACGTTTCCTGTCAAAAAATTATTCATAACAAGTTTGGATGAGTTTTCACTCTTTTTT
>UWNZ010312573.1:0-10926 GCA_900474215.1 Andricus inflator
GGCTATAATTTAAGAAAATAATAAAGTTAGCAATTAGCCAAAAAGATGCTAAATATATTTTTCTAGTATCATAATTCGCACTAAAACAAAGTAGATGTTCTTTTCTTATACAAACCATGCAGACAATTTACCCGCTATTTTTAGCCTAAGTGTTTTTATAAGAGGGCTGTAAGTAAATTTAAGCAGAGTAAATATATTTACTTTTACTTAATTAGAAATCTTCGTCACAAATAATGCTGTTGATAAGTAAGCCAAACAGCCTTTAAGAAGCACACTTACTAATTTAACGTGTATTATCTTGGTAAGAAATAAGGTTGGGCATCGAATTAAGACAAATATTGCTATACCCAAAGAAACACTTAGCACCTTTAAATAACTCATTTATTTGCCTTTTTAAAGCAACTTGTACGCCAATCACAATTTTTCCAGTCTTTAACAAATTCGAACTCTTTTTTATTCTTCGTCTCTGGTAAAATTATTAGAATCAAAACAACAGATAAGAATGAAGCAACAGCAAAAAATATAAAAACAGAATTAGACCCTTTCTTGTATAAGAATACAGTGATTAGGGAAACAATAAGCCCACATGTCCAAAAGGCGATTTGACCTAATTCATTAGCCATTGTTCTGTATTCAAATGGAACAACTTCATTTGGTACAATGTAAGGAACTACAGCACAACACATATTGTACACTACTGAAAATATAATTACAGCTACAACATTTGGACCTCGAAAAGACATATCCAAAAAAGCACCACATATTGCTACTAATCCAATTGCATACGTATATTTTCTGCCTAGATTATCTGGCAACAGACTACCTAGCAGGACTAACATCATTCCTATTCCAAATGGTGTTAGACTATACCAATATGCATTTGTACCGGTAAATAATGTGCTTGAACAGAATCCAATGAAGTCGACCCCACTTGCTTTAGAAGATAAAAACATAAGAGTAATAATTAAGCCAGAAATTCTGAATTCTTCATTAGTAAAGAATCTTGTGATCTTATTATTTCCTTCAGATCGTGACACCGTTTTTGCCTTTTCTCCAAAAAATAAGAAAACGAATGATACAACAGACAAAACGACGGGCATTAATGCTATAGCTACGAAATGACTTTTTGAATACGGAATCAAAGCAACAGACATAGCCATACCAAGTAAATAAAAAAACGGAAATGTAGAAATTATAAGTGCAACGAGCCAATTATTTGATAAACCATATAGTTGTTGGGGGACTATTATACTTATGAAACTAGAAGCTATACCTAAAAAAACTCTAGTAAAGTATATCATTCCAATATGTGGAAATCTTAAACATATTAAGTATGTTAACTAGATGCTATTAATACACAACTGAATTGTAAAAGGAACTTAAAATTGTACTTTGTTTTGTTTAAAACGATTATCAGTCCAATAATGCCTCCTATATAGAAAAACGTAGGGGGGAGATTGCTCGCAATTTCTTTATAGCTTGCCACAAAAGCATTAGGATACTTAACAAATGAGCAACTCAGCATATTAGAATAAGACCTATGGTTCAATCCGAAAAGAAAAGATAGTACTAACATCGATAAATATGTAAATATCTTATTGGTACGTGTTGCAATAACAGCTTCTGTAGTTTCTTGCACAGGTTCTTCGGTAGACATAGTTTCTATGCTTTGGTATAAGTTAGGGTTTTGGCCTGTTTCTATGTTAATGGAGATGTCGTTCATGGAGTGATTGTTGAACTTTGTTAAAAGCGTTTTTAATTTACGCTTTTGATGCTACAAATCATTTTCTTTAAATTGTTAGAATAATGCGTAATGTTATCGAAGAATTGATTGTGTATTTACAAAAAATGGTCTGAATACAAGACTTACTAAATTTAGTGGTCCTGTAACAGACCCAAGTAACATTTAAATTACATATCCTTAAAGCCTCGAGAATTCGTATTTCTCCTCCTTCTTAACTCATGATTATTTAACTGTTTGTGCCTGTTAAAAAGCAGTTTTACTAGTATTTGGCTTTTAGGACCGTACTACGTAGTGTTTAAAAATCTCAAACAAAGTTATCTTACTAGGATCAACCATCTTAAAAGAACTTGCCCTAGCTTCTGTGGAGTACCTGCATATTCTAAAAACTACTTTTGATCAAAAGACTAGAAAGAAAATCATATTAATCAAAGCATTAACTAGATCTATCAAACACAATTTAAACAGCTTTAACACAATGTAAAGATTTTTTTTTACAGTTTACATTTTTAAAATCTGATAAAATTAAAGCGTGAATCGATCTTTCGGGTTAAATATATAAAATTGCTCGACAAAGTAAATTTTTGATGTCTAAGACAAAAATGTTACATTTTGTATGATATACACGCATATTATTATAAAGGCGTTACAACATAAAAGCCAGTAGATTATTATTTTAAGTAAAGTGTTAAGTGTCTAAAATACAATATGTACTATTAAAGAGTTCATTAGTCATTGTTTTATCTTGTTAAAAGGTAGTGTTTGGGCATTTATATGTTTAGTTCGTATATTTTGTTGCTTTTAGTAGGTTCATGTAGCAAAAAAGTATTTTTGTTCTGCATTACAGACGATACTGACCAAAATGTTTATTTAGTGCTTTTTTAAGCAGTTCGGTACTATTATTGTCAATTCGAAAAAAGTGCAATATAAATACTAATAACTATCTGTCACAAAAAAAGATATTGTTAAGATTAAACTGTAACCTTAAACTGACTTCATATAGATTTATTTTTTCAATGTCAAAAATAATATTCAGATAGTCATCTCTTAAATATTTTGAGAACACGTTACACACAACCTTTACTTCTTTGTAAAAAGTCGCACGAAGGTAACATATACTATATTTACTCTAAACAATAAACTTGAATGTTACTCACTTTTGCGTTTTAAAACACTAGAAGATAAAATCCAGCAAGATATTCTTAAGTTTTATAACTTATATAAAAAACTTGTAACGATAATCAATTCAAGTGTATTGCGCAACTTTTTAAATACTGGAAAAGTCTTACTACTAAGGATTAGAGGTGAGTCAATATTAAATTTTAAATTCTTTATATGTTTCTGTGCGTATATGACCTTATTAGGCAATTCTCATGAAAGTGTGCCGAGTTTAGTCTGTAAAGAGAAAGCACAAAACCAATTATGAAGTATGATCGATGATCAACCTTTGTATAAGTTATAATTGACTTGAAGAAGATCGATAAACTTTAAACAGTTTTTGTATAATTATTTCTAACTAGAGCAGAGGCATTAGAAATGTACTTCTTTGCATCATCTTAAAAAGTATTAATATAAAGGCAAAAATCATTTGACCTCATAATAGATATATTTGCTGTTAAAGCCCTGTAAATATTTTTATCGTATATAATCCATCGTTAGAAATGAAATATACGCTTTACTGCTTAGGTAAAATTTTTTTATCCTTCGTCAAAGATTGATCGTTTGAAAATTAATGTAATAAAAAGAAACCATATCTTATCCTCACAAAAGTTGCCACTTTTCACAGGATTTGTCGCAGATCATATGTAGGGCTGATACTAATTATCACAACAAATGGTTTTTTTATTTTGCTGTTTTCAAAAACGACTAAATTGAATATAGAAATTTATAAAGTATCGCAAGGTTTTGTGACATCTTAAAGTTATGAGTCCAAGATTGCAGAGTTTTTAGAGGGCTGCAAAATCTGAAAATTTTACCAGAGAAAAAGTTAAATGCTCAAATAGGAGACACCCACGCATTTGTAAAGACTGTGCGCATTAAGACTGGCAAACTGTTAGGATAGTGCATATAAAAATAGCAATTTTTTTATTAAGCTTATTCAAATATAAAGCTGCTAAATTCCGCTTTTGGATATGTTTTCCTGTATACTGATATAAAGGTCTAAACATATATAAATAAACGACATGGCCTGTATATACAACCGTTAAGATTTTGTCAAAAGAGTGGTAGGCTTTCATAAATAAAATTTGTTTAGACAATGTAAGAATATTTCCAAATTTGATCTAGTTATTAAAAAACCATTGACTTGTATTGAATAAAATTAAAAAGTTTCAGCTCAAGTTGGCATTTTTTAAAGATTTGACGTGACAGCCTTACTTCTCTAAATTTTACATGGCAGAAGAACATTATACATACAGGAATATCTTTTTACAAAGCGACCTAATTGGGTCTTATACATGAAGAATTTTAGTTCCGGGTTCAATATTTACAACAGGGCCCATGCAAATGAAAAATAATATAACTTAGTCGTTTGGATACAGTACACGACATGATACTAGGAACAAGATAATATATATTTTAAGCTAGAAACATGTAGTAAAATGTTTTAGATGAAACAAGTTGATTTAGAATTGGTTCCTCCAGTTATCGCATTGCAATAATACATTAAAACGTAAACATTGCTTAGAAATAAAGCACAAAAAATCATCATTAAAAGTTTCTTATACAGGTCCAAAACTTTCAAGATTGTAGAATTTTGAAAACCAGCGCTACTTTGCTTTAAAGTGTACCTACTTTTTCCATGCCTGAGCATGTGTCTAAATAACTTTCAAGAAAAAGAAAATATGTTACTTAAATTGAATTGTACATTAATCACACTTAACGACATAAGGCATTTTAATTTTGTCTAGCAATAAAAACGATCTATTGGTAATCATTTAGAACATCCTGTAAACACATCAGTGTTTGTTATCCCCGAAATGATGGCCAAGTCTTCAGAGGAAACGCTATGTAATTGATGCACAATTTATGATACAGAGAGAACGTTAAGGCTTAGATATTGTATTGTTGATTCACAAAGGACTGTGTCTTTTGTTGTTATCAGTATTTATGGTATAAGCGTGCTTATAAGCTTCAGCTTTTGACGAAAACGAAAACCAAGCCATCTCGTAACAATTATATTATTTATAAGGCTTGTAAAGATACTGTAGTAGAAAAGGCTAGATTAGAATTAATCAAACTAACGCTACATAATTTGTCTTCTGTGGTAAACAAGCTTAAATCTTTGGAAATACAAAAAGTTGAAGAAGCTAAAGAGATAGCAAATATCCTTGTAGAGAAAGCTGTTTCAGAACCGACCTTTGTGGGAGTATACGCTAAAGCCGTTGGAGAGTTAAGAAAGGTTTTAAGGTCTAAAGAAGAATTGTCTATGAAGGTTAAGCAAACAGCCTTTTTTGGGACTCTCTTAACACGAGCCTTTGCTATTGTGAATGAAAAAGTAAGATGGGCAGATCTAACAGCTCAGATAAGACTACAAGACTTTCCCTATCGATTTGCGTCTGAAGAAAAAATAGAGCAAGTTGAAGAACAAAGGTATAAAAAGAAGAATTTAACACTAGGTGCAATTTCTTTTGTCTCTCAATTATATATTGAAAACTGCATTAGCTTTAAAAAAATTGGAGAAAGACTAGAAACGTTGATGCAAGACCCTCATTATGAGTCTATTGAGGTACTTTTCTATTTTATTACAAAGATAGGAGAGAAAATGAATTTAAGTGAGAAGGAACACGTAGTACAACGTTTTTTTAATTATTTAAACTCTGTTAAAAAAAAATGAGCTAAGAATCAAATTCCTAATCGAGTGAACGATAAACTTGAAAAAGAAATGGAAAAAGGCCGTTGTCTTAACCACTAAAAACAGCTTTGCTGTATTGGAAGTCGAAGAAGTCGTACCAGAAGTTAAAAAAACAGAGACGATACACTATGAAGGTAATTCCAAAGTTCTGTCTTTTATCGCATCTATGTCTGCTGAATTAGAGGAATAAAGTGATGAAGAAGATAAGATATGATAGCAGATAATTTTATTCGTATCGAACTAAACTTTGGCAAACAAAAATTCTTTGATTGTTATTTAAGCGAGGCCGTCAGTGACTTTAAAAAATCTAAATTTCTCATACCTTTTTTGTGAAGTTTTTGACAGAACTAAGTTAAGCAAAGAGGAACTTTACAAGTTTTTGAATGACTTAAAGGCCAATTTAGATGAACTTAAAAAAGATTTTCCAAAGACAAAACCTAATTATATTGAACTGATCTGTCAATTAAAACCCCAGAATTTACTTAATCACGAACAACTTAACGAGTTAAAAATAGCAGATTTTGATAATAAGGTCAAGGAGGTTATAAAAAATTGGAACAAGAATGAAAACTTCAGAACTAAAATTGTAGACGTATTTGATAAGAGCATTGTTGATGAAGCTCTAAAGAAAAGATATAAAATTATATGTTTTGAATTTTTCTTTGCACCCTTTACAGTTAACATGGCAAAATTATTTAAGAAATATAAGTTGGCTAAACAGAAAGAAGTTCACAAAGAAAAATTAAAACCTAAAGTTATAACTCTTAATGTAGATCAGACACACACAGAACCAAAAGATGAAGTTGAATCCATTTTTCTTCTTCTTGACACAACAAATAGACAATCCACCGCATTTAGAAAAATATTGAATCTAGAAAAGAATTTGCTAAACAAAAATGTTTTCTTGATTACTAAAAAGATACTTGCTTAATACATGTGATAAATCTTTTTCTATTCGTCATTTGTTTTATGATTATCTAAAAGTTGCTATACTTGGAGGTTACCGTTATATTTTTTTTTTTAATTTTATGCTAAAAAATTTTAGCTCAGTCATAAAAGAAAATAAGGAAGATTTGCTACTTTTGTTAAGAGATGGAGAAGAAAAAGACAAAATTAAAAGGCTAAAATGTAGTGGAACCAGAAAAGATTTTAATGAAGAGTACATGCTTTATAATTATACATCTAGCTGGCAATAATCTGAGGAACCTTGTTGATAAGTTTTAAATATTTTTGATGTCTATTTGAGAATAATCTATTGTCTTGTATGCACTTTTTAGATTAAGTTTGATGCTTGAAATGTCTAAGAAATTATATTCAGTTAATTTTGTTTTTTAATGTAAAGCACCAATAGAAATGCTTAGGCTTTTTTTGTGAAAAATATTTAAAATTTACATTAAGAGACTTTGTAATGTTACTCTTAAAAAATCTTTATGCAACTGTTTTTTCTATCAGACACCAAGATAGTTTATAGTGTTAGTTAAACAGTAATTAGGGCAGCTAATTTATCATAAACATATTGAGATCAACAATTTTTGAAAATTACAACGTTTAAAAGGCCATATACAAAATCTTTTACATATTTAACGATATGATGTCAATATTAAGGTCTTGACATTAAGTCAAAAGTAGATATTTGATTTTATCGAGAAGTCAAGCTTAAAAGGTAATTGTAAAAATAAGATATTTTTATAAAACCAAGAAAAATATAATTTAAACCACGAGATTTTTTGTAAAAAATTTGAAATGCAGCATTTGAGAACAACTGTTCAAGATCATATTTTAACAAAAAAGCTAAAAAAATGCTTTTCTACGTTGAAATATTTCATTACTAAACCATTATTTTAAGAACTTTAGCTTGTATTCAGGCCATAATGGGCATTCAATTCTTAACACTAGGAATGTTTTTAAAAAAAATAACCAGTTTATCAAAAGTTAATACATACGAGTTAATCTGTCATTAAGTCCTTGAAGTGCACTTCTTTGATTGGCAAGAAAATGATTGTTTTTTTCTTGTTTTTACTAATCGCTGTCTTTCCATTTGTATGAGCTCGATTAATGGACAAATGTTCTTCTTTAGTCAAAGAAGAAAAGATTTTAGACAGATTGAGTGCAAATTGATTCCTGAAATCTATACAAATATCCGCTTTTACCTCAGCTATTTAGTTATACTTGAACACTGTTTAAATCGGTTATTCAATGGATTTAGTTGAACATAGAGTGCCACACATTTGTAGTGAATTGTTTTTTAATGCCTCATTATGCCCTCAATTAACTGAGTGATGATTTTGTCTCACATGAAAAAGCTAAGAAAAATTTATTTTAATTTTTGTAACAAAAATAACTCAACACCTTGCGCTAGAAAGATCTTTGAACATAGTCACTTACATTGCCAACGTGTAATGAATAAATAATCTTTTTTTTTTTTGCCGAGTTGATGATAGCCTATTAGAAAAATTAGTTTTACCTACTTATACAATTTTTTGGGTTAGGTTTTATTTATATTTGTGTATAGCGAAAAATATTTGCACCTAAAACAATTAAGAACTGATGTAACTACCCTATTAACATGTAAAATAGTTTCCAAAAGCATTTACGTCTCTTAAATACTCTTATGACACAAGAAACAAACCTGTAAACTAAAAGAAAATATGGTTTTTTCACTTAAAACATACAGTTTTGGCATGTATTTAACTTAAAGAGATGTTTATGTATGATTAAAATAGATTTTTTCAGGGAACTCTCTTTCTGTTATTATAAAGCATTAACTCTTATTGACTATCCTAAGATGAGCAGAAAAACTCTGAAAAACATTAAAAATACCTTTATAAAGTCTCCTCTGTCGTTAGGAAACGCTGTATAGCAATTTTTAATTGAAAAAGTCTTCTTCTAAGAAAGATTCTTTTGTTCAACCTGCTCAACTTTAAGCTATCATAATTTTGTCTAAAGTCTTATTTGTATTACATAACTTTTGATTCTAAACAATTTAAAGCATTCTAATTCGTATAATTTCAAATATTTAAATTAGGAAATCAAATATAAATTCTTTTAATGTTTTTTTTTGCAGGATGCGTGGTTTTAAGCAATTGTAATTAAATATTACTGCTAATATTCTTAATACAACGACTATTATATATATTTTATACAACTTAAGGTAATTTAACAAGCGTAATGTGTTTGTAGCATTTGAATAATTGTTCCATATCGATTTCGATTTTTTACCAACAAAAATCGACTTTTTAAAATACACTCAACAATTAATTCTTTTTACTTATTTGTTCATAAAAGCACAAATGTTGTAAAGGTTTAAACCTTGCATTTTAAATTATTTAACATTTAAGTCTAGATGATGTGGTATCAAAACCATAATCAAATTCAAAATTTGACATTTAGCATTAAAAATTTTTTGTTTAAATGCGATTTACATTGTAATTTTATAAAAGCAATTTAAACAGTATTTTGTTCTTGCAAGCATATTTTTGATAAAATTGTTGAAATCAATTATTACTGTCCTTTGATCACTTATAAATACACAGAAACCCCCCTTCTTATGAAAATATACAAGGATGACAGGTTTACCTATTTAATAAATAAAACACCTCATGTTGTTTTATGGGGTATACTTCTTTCAACTGGTATTAGATTTGCTTCCTACGCATATGAAACTTTTTCTACGCTTATCGATCTTTGTGGAATTCCTCTAGACAAATTTTTTTTTTAAAAAGAACATAGAGAGCTTTACAATCTATTTTAGAAAAGTATGGAAAAACTTTGGCTTGCATTTTTTAATTTCAGTTATTTTCTTTTTTTGCAATCCTCGTTTTAGTATTTTTATGTCTGACTAAATTCCAGAATAGCAAGCAGTTCAGCCATGAGAAAAGTACAATTAATGAAAACGGTATGGTCATCCGTATGTTATACTCGTTTTTACATTTTTATTTAATCTAAAAAAATATATATGCTAGATACATTGAAATATTTGTTATATATCGATACATTTACAGGCTTGGGCGACGTTGACAATATTTTAATAATCCCATTAATAATATATGTTGTTTTGAGACTTCTTACAGGATCACTAATGTCCTTGTTTATAAAAAAGCGCACTTTTATTTTTTTCTTTTTAATATCAGGAATATTTTTTACTTATATGTTTTATGAAGTTGTTGAAGCATACAATTCGCTGACATCTAAACCTATGATTATTGACTTTATACCACAGGATATTAAGGATCATATAACAAACAATAAAATGAAAATAGACTTTTACTACGTAGTATCACAAGTTCCTTGTTTCCTTTCCTTTACATATAAAGGTAGAGATTCTATTTTCATGGCCTTTACTCGTGATTCATTTTCTCAAGAAGAACTTTCAAGTATTTTATATCATGAGATATGTCATTTAAAACCTGGGCATATACCTATAATTTTTTTGGCCTTGGTCTTGCCTTATTTATTGTTTCTGATCGTTTTAATATTACTAATATCAAATTATTATGATTCTTCTAATTTGGATAGTTACTACTACTTACTTTGCATTCACGTGATTTTTTCTTTTTCGTACGTGTTTATGCCTTTAAAGGTAGGATTTAATATACTACTGCAGTCATGTGAGGTTTATTGTGATCTTTATGCTTTAAAATATTTATCTTATATGGTTTATAGCAATGCTTTATACAAATTACATGCCTTAAGTATGTCTCCATTCTACTATACAAAACCATGGTCGTATTTCTTATGCAGACATCCTTCTTTATATGAGCGTATTAAAATACTAATGGAAAATAAAAAACCTTAATTCTAATTACCCTTTGTATTTAAAAGGATTAATCAAAATTTACTAATTATTTAAGTAAAAATATAAAAACCACAACTGTGCTTGCTACGATGTCATAGTGTATAATATTTTTTGTTTGTTTAATTTACAGATTAATTCATTGGATAATAAAATGTGATGTTAAATATTTTTTGACAAGTAACTAAACGAATGGAGAGATTTAAAAAATTTAAAATAGGTTGAAACAAATTGTGCTAAAACAAATAAAATGGTTATTTGGTTATTAACATTAAAAAAATTGTGTAATTCTTAACATTTATTTGCAAACAGGTGCTCTATAAATCTTAACAAGTTTGTAAAATATTATTAATAATATTAGAAGAATCTGGATGTGCATATTTAAACTAACGCCACCTATTCAAGAATTTTTATTTTATGGCAGATAATACACTGCTTAAGTAGAACTTGAAAGGCTATAGTGTATCGTAAATAAGACTCTGACTAAAACAACCTTGTCTGTTAATCAAATTATAGTAGAGACCAAGTCCTTTATAGATC
>UWNZ010313526.1:0-10963 GCA_900474215.1 Andricus inflator
TAAGCAGGACAATGTAAAGAAGCTGCTATCAGAGGCTTCTAAATTGAATCCAATCGACGTGATATTTGATCTTCAGCGAATAGATGAATCTTCAGAGAGGACTTCTTCTTCAAAATATCTATTTACAAAGAATCTGGTTGAGGAATCTAAAAAAATATGTACAAATCTGCGACAGTTTTTTGTCTTTTCGACTTCAAAATCTGCTGACCAAAATTTACGTGATATTTTATTGAGGGATATTAACGTCGCAAAGCTTTGTCAAGAGACGACAAGGGATGGCTTACCAGCGATTTTTGTTTTGTGGAGTCCTATAGAGGAAATAGTTGAATCTAAACTTCCAAAAGAAAGGAAAATCCCTTTACTTACAATTTCTCAATGTGTGGAACAACTGGAAGACATGATAGGATTAAATACTCCGGTGGTGTTTGCATCCTACAGCAAATCTATACTTTCCAGAAGCCAAGAGGTAACAAAATTATGTTAATTCAAATTCTAAAAATGCATTATGCAAGACAAAGGATAGTGTCGTATATATTATTATATAGTTTAATTTATTTCCAAGTATTCTTTTATTGATTTGTTTACAACTATTTATTCAAGTTAAAAATTGATTTGAGTAAACAATTGGGAAATTCTAGTATTAATAAGTATTTATTACAATTTTTTTTCAGAATGGCACTGAAAATAAATCGATTCAAGAAAAAGATGAGCGTACAACATTTCAAGAATACCTTTATACTAATGAAGGTGCAGGTGCCAACAAATTAATAAATTTTATCAGTGAAGAATCAATGGTTCGGTTGCAAAATTGAACATTGAAAAATTTAGGTACTTTTTTCTGAATATTGTATTATATAGTACAATATATTTGCAATATTTTATTTCAAGGTTTGTTTTTAAAAACTAATCGATTATTGTGAACTATAAATAATTGTGGTGCAGATTGAATTCTGCTTTATCTCAAAAAATGATTCAGAAAATGTCAGTAAAGCAATTTAATTAACTAAATTAGTATAACATAATGCTATTTTAGCAATTGAATAACGCTCATCAACAATATATCATATTTGTTATAAAGTCTGCTTCTTCTCCAGATTGATTTGTAAATTATTATCATAATAAATTGGTTTTATTTTCACTTATACCTGCTTGTTCCTTAGCACTTCCAAAAATTGTCCCACTTTTGCATTAAATCATATAGTTTAAAAAAACCTTTTATGACAGTTTTTTTAAGTTTTTTAAAAGAAATTTATGTAAAAAAGTCTGAACTCCTCCAAGAATTATGAAAGAGTGGAATAAAAATTTAAATTCGAGTTTGCTAAAAAAACATTCCAAATTGTAAAAAAAATTTTTATCATTTTTAATCATTATTCTGAAGTTAAGAAAAAAAATTTTATAAACTTACGAAAAGTGCAGGTTATTCTTACTGAGAAATAATAATTTATAAGAATGCTTTTTTATATCAAAGTGATACATATTTTTTATTCTTTTAGGTATAAATGTGTTTAAAATAATAATTATTAGTAGATGCAACCTACAGTGATAATATGCGAGGAATACTTCAGAACCCTTTCTCGATAAAAGCCACCAACAAACCAGAAACATTTTTCTTTATTCTTTTGGACTTAAAGGAGAGTTGCAATTTTGTATTTATAAATGAAAGTCTATAGCTAACTTAAATTTACAGAAATATTGTATTTTTCTAAATGAATGAAAAAAATCAGAATTACTAAAAATACCCTACTCAAAGTCACAACTTCTCAGGAATTTTTTTAACAATTGAAAAAATAATGAAATGAATAAAAATTTATATTTTTTAATTTTAACAGATTCCTTAACATCTTAGGTTGCAAACTTAGTGCTATAAACTTATCATTATCTGAAACAATGGCAACGACTTTGCAAAAAAATATTGTCTTCTTGTGCCACAGTTGACAAAAAGATTGACAACAGCGGGTTGCAAATTGAGATTTCAGTTCTAAGCCCTAATTCCAATCATTATGCAAGTTTGCAACTTTATTATAATTTTGCCCAAAAATTTATTTCAAGGGAAAACAATAATTATAATAAAAAACTATGAGCTGCTTTCCCTCACAAAACTGAAAATTCGTACAAATATAATTTTACCATAATATAATAAACATAAACAATATATAATATTACAATAAACAATATATAGTAGCCATCTGCAAATTTGCATAAATCTTGTTTGGGTACTAGAAAAGAAGATCCATTGCACACATTTCCACAAACATGTGTAAGTCCAGTCTTGCACATAATCTAATCAAATTTCCAAAACTGAGAATCTTGTATAATGCACATTTTATTCGCGATAACTAATGAAACTGCACCAAACAAGTTATAAAATAAAGCTTAACATTTGTAAAAAGTAAAACGATCGCTTATCTTAAAATATGTAATTTAGAGAAAGAGATAATTAATTATACAAAATAAAGTATGGTATATAAGTTTCCGGTAAGCCGGTTTACCCCACATGCACCGGAAACTTTATTTTGCATAATTAATTATCTCTTTCCCTAAATCACATATCTTAAGACAAGCAACTGTTTTATTTTTCACAAATGTTAAACTTTATTTTATAGCTTGTTTGGTGTAGTTTCATTAGTTATCGCGAATAAAATGTGCATTATACAAGATTCTCAGTCTTGGAAATTTGATTAGATTATGTGAATGACTGAACTTGCACATGTTTTGGGAAATGTGTGCAAAGGATCTTATTTTCTAGTACCCAAACAAGATTTATGCAAATTTGCAGATGGCTATTATATATTGTTTATTGTATTATTATATATTGTTTATGCTTATTATATTATGGTAAAATTACATTTGTACTTTTCGGTTTTGTGAGGGAAAGCGGCTCATAGTAATTTATTATGATTATTGTTTCCCTTGACAATTATTCCATTTGAAAGACCATAAATACCTTTCACATCATACAGGAAGTAGAAATATATTAAACTATGACATGTATTGTAATATGCCCTACTTGCTAATACGTGAGGTTATGAATAAATCTAGTTATGTTCGAAATTACAAAAAGCAGATTATTTAACTTTGCCATTACTTTTTTCAATGTATGAGCTACTTAGCCCCACATTGTGAGGTAAATTCGCACACTTCTCAAGGAATTATAAATAGTTCTTTATGAATTAAATGTATATTTGTGTTTTATAGTACGAAAGAAGGCCAGCTATATATTATATATTTAAAGATTAAATATCTAATTTAAGTGAGACGTGTTTACAGTTAAAACTGCACCGCGATTTTACCCGAAGCAGGCGCTTTACTGTATTTTTTATTTTAAAAAAAGGGATGCTCTACTTTTCTAAATTGTGTGATGAGTTTGCAATATATGAAAACGTACTAATTAACATACGATATAAATTTACAATAAGTACTTTTATTAAAGCCTTATGTAAATAAGTTTCGCAAAATAAATATATCTGTATGCATATTACTCATGGAAGGAAAGAGATGATGAATCCAAAACTTGGATCATTTTTAATTCATTATACATCCAAACTCTTGAATTTGCTAGTTGTGAATGGGTCGACTTTGTTGATATATTTTTCGAATAATGTTTCCTCGTCTTCTTCAACTTGCACGATTGTATGTACTTCCTGTGAATAAAATAATGCAATGTGCAAATATTCTACAAAAATAATATTATATTTAATTTCAGTTTTATTACCTGGACACTCTCCTTTATCAAAGATTCATAATGCACCCTCACAACAGGAAAATTTGCTCCTATCACATCATCAAAACGCTCCAAAGCCCTAGGAATCGTCAGTAACGCAATTTTTTCATCCTTTAAACTTTTTACATCAACAATTCCTTCCATGGGACCCCATAAAACCAAAAGTCGAGATTTCGTTTTTCTCTCGCAAAATTTCACCATTTTGCTTTCCTTTATCAAGAGATCATTCAAGGTTTCCTTCATATTTTTTACAGTAGAGCAGATGACAAATTTGCGTAAATTGGGGCAGTATTCTTCAGTATGTTCCTCCACAAATTTGGTGAATAAATCTTTAGAGCAGGAAGATTTTTGAAATAAATTATCCATACGTTGAAGATCAAAAATAACGTCAATTGGACCAAGTAAAGAAGCTTCTTTTAGGAGAATTTGTGCATTTTGTTTCTCTGAAAGGTCTAAATTGTCTCGAAGAATTATAGTCACTCCATATCCACGCAATAAATCTAGGCGATAATTACAATATCTTCTTTGATTCTTTTCGCTGGAAGCTATGATTATATTTCTTGCCCCTCGAGAAATTAAAAAGTCGATCAATTCAAGACCAAAGTTGCCGATACCTTCGATTATTATATAAGATCCTTTGTTTGAGCATAAAAATTGGGATACTGCTAATACTTGGTTCTTCGCTTCTTGTGGTTGGACTTTCACTATAATCTGAAATTTAAAAAATTTATTAATACAATTCTATCTTTTTCTATCCTATTTTATCATTCCCCTTTTTAATCATTCTATTCTTTTCTATCTTGTCTCCTCATGTGTATCCTATTCACTGCACTGGCAATTCCATCATTTTTAACTTTTCTAGTTTCATCGCAGCTGCTGAAATTTGAATAAACCCTAAACATTTCTATAATTTCTGTGACTAAACACTTACTTTTCCATAAGCTTTCTTCAATAGACCATCAGAAAAGGCCATCCTTAATCTTTCTCTATCATACAAATTTCCATATAATGGTTTGACAACTCCTGATTTCAATCCATCTTCAACCATTTTAGCCAAAATCTCTTTAGTGTACAAATCTGCTTCAGCAACTCTCCTTGGAACTACCGAATAAAGGCTAACTTCCTTCAAGAAAATTTCCATGCCCACAGATTCACTGAATGCTCCTTGAAGATCTCCAATCACAACTACTCTGGCATTTGGTTTAGCACAAATTAAACAGGTTTCTATATTCCTCAGATCACTTCCATTATAAATAATTATGTCAACTCCTTCTCCTTTTGTTTTCTCTAAAATCTGATCTGCAAATGCATCTGCTGAACAACATAGACGATTTTCTGGAATGAATGGATAAAGAATTTGAAGCAATTTTTTATCTTCTTTAGTATTATAAGTGATGGTGATTTCACATTTCTCATAAGTAGCCAAATTGATAGCTGCTTGTCCAAATCCACTTATGCCATCGTAAATTAGTACTGATTCTCCCTTTTTTATTTTTCCCTTTAAATAAAGAGCATTGTAAACAACTGTGTATGCTAAAGGAACTGTTACTGCATCTTTCAAAGACCAATTTTTTGGAACTGTCCAAGTATAAATCGAATCACTTGTAGTTATGTTGGACAGGGTACCACTTGAAGAAAGTCCCATTATTCGAGTTCCTTTTAAACCAATCCCAGCGTATTCGAGCCCAAAAGTTTTGGGACTTAATCGATCTCTTCCAATTTCTTCGGATACTAATTCTCCTGTTGCTAAAAGAAAATCTGGTGAATTTACTGCAGCGTACTCAACTTTGACTGTTTTTTCTATTTCAAGGTCATTGCATGGATGTCCTTCTACCCAAGTTATTGAATCTGGATCAGACACTCGAATCTGGTTTGCTTTCCAATTTTGAACAAGAGAAAGATTTTGTTTTATTTTTGAAAAATTTGAGGGATTTAATGATGCTTCTTCTGGTTTCTGAATTCCTTCGATAATCACTTCTCCTATTGATGGATCGTGTAAGATTGATGTTAAAGATATTCCTTGCATTTCAACTCCCCCAGCAATTATAACATTCAATTGTTGATTAATCTCTATTGGGATTTCTGTAAAAAATATTATTTTAAATATTTAATTAAATATTATTATCTTTATTATATCTTCAAATACTTGCCTTCTATTTTCTTCAGTTTGTCCTGAAGCTTTTTATCAATTACAATTTTTCTAATCTTTATTGGTAATTGTATTTTCCGAATATCATTGCCAAGAATACTCATTTGAATCATTCCTTCCAAGAATGTTATCCAATTTTGTTTCCAGATGAGAGTTCCATTTGATGCACTTTTAGATGACTTGATGATACTTCTAAACGATTCGGAATATTGAAAACCTCGCATTTGTAATTCTGTATAGACAGAATTTCCATCTAGTTCCTCTGTATTTTTTTTAGATTTTATGTGTTTTAGATTCTCATCAGTAGGTTTGTCAGTACTTCGAACGACACCCGAACATAATAAAATTTCATTATTCGTTACTTCAAATTTTCCAGTTCCTATAGGATGTTAAATTTATCAGATGATAACGCAATAAACTAAAGAATTATTGTTATAGTCATATTTCCTATTACCTTTCTGGACCATCACCACTAGTACAAATTCTTCAGGTTCTGGAATGACCACCTGATGCTTACAAATCTGTACATTCTCCAAAACGATTGACATACCCTTTTCTTCACTTATTTCTTCCAGAACTTCCCATGCAAGTTTCAGGTATAAAGAAGAAGGTAGAACAATTTTATCATCGATTTTGTTTCCTTTCAAAAATTTCCAAACCTCATTTTCTAATTTAATTGGGAATTTCATTTCACCTTGCTTCTGTTCTTGTGGTTTCTCGTAGAAACTTGTGTACCTTGAAATTTAGAGGAGTTATATCTATAACTTATAATATCCAATATCAATTCTTTATAACGATTGCTAAAATTTAAATTGAAAAAAATATTGAGTAGTTACCAATCGTTTGAGTGATCCCATTTTATCAAGGAAGATATCGAAGGTGTACCAGATGATACAGGGTATTCAATACTTGGATAGAGTTTCGAAAGTTGTGGATTGAGTCCAGCACTGTATAGCTTTCCAAGAGCAGCCATCAAGAATTCAACATTATCAACATGTCCTCTTTTAGTCAAAGGTACATTAACAACACCCTGTGGCAATGATTTCCGAACAATGGCCTGCATGAGTCCATGAGGAGCAATTTCAATAGCAATTGCATTAGAAGGAATAGCCTTCGCAGTTTCAGCAAAAAGGACAGGACTTAATTGATTGTTCATATGGTACGATCCTGAACATAATCGAGCCTTAGGTGTTCCCCATTCACTTCTTGGAACAGAAGTACTCAACCAACGTTCAGTTCTTGGTTTTGGACTCGGTATTTCTTTATTAAAATACCGCAGAACCAAATCTCGAACTGGTTGCATATATCGACTGTGGTAAGCAATATCTCCGCATGCAACTTCCCTTGCAAATATTCCGCTCTTCTGTGGAGTGGAAATTCAGGCTATTAAAATAAGTATAAGGAAAAGAGAAACTGGAATTTCTTGTGAGAGGAATTTGGTTACCGTGAGTTTTGCTACGAATTCCGTCATGGATTCTGCAGGACCACTGATTGTGGTACTGTCTGCACTATTATGGCAAGCAACATCGATATCAGGAGGACAAAGTGGTTGAATATCTTCATAGCCAAGACCAACTGCGGCCATAGAACCTTTTATTAAATCTGCTTCCACTGAAGCCAAACCTCGAACTAGAGCACAAAGGACCATTTGCTCTGCTGTCATGCAACCATCAGCATAACCACATCCTAATTCTCCAAGTGAGTGACCAATTATGTAATCTGGTTTAATTCCGATCGATGTCAGAATATCGGTCAAGCCAATCTAATGATTAAAAAATTCAAGGTAAAATTCAAGGTTCTCTGTAATTTTCTTTAAAATTAGATAAACAAAAATCCATAGGAGGTTTATGGTTTCCAAGAGAAAAGAATGATACCCTAATTTCAGTCCGATGATGGTGAAACCATTTTCAACTTAAGTTTCTTTAGTTGCATTTCTTAACGATCAATAGCAACAGAGCTAAGAAATAATGAAAAAGTTACCTAAAGCTTTAACTGCGACATCTTTTTGAAAATATTAAAAATTTAAAAAAAAAAACACCCTATTTCTATGATACAACTGTGAAACTCAATTCGAGCGGCGACTTTGAAGTTATATACGGAAATATGAAAAATTACTTGTACAGCCGTGATGCCAACAAAGGCGTTGATTATATAATCAAACATTTTCGGATCCTTTTCCGTTAGTATACGGAATATATCAACACCTCGAGGTTTTAAAACAGCATCACATTTTCTTATAGCTGCAGCAAAAATTGGTATTCTCAAAAGGGCTTCTCCTGCAAATGAATAGAATTAATAATAGTAAATATAACTTATAAAATTATAAAATTAACGGGTTTAGTTAATTTATTAACTCACCCATTCCGACCCACTGTGAACCCATTCCAGAGAAAATAAACCAAACTTGTTTCTTACTGCCTGAGTTGTACTCAATTTGGCGATTTTTTGTTTTTAATAGACCTCGTGGTGGTAATAGTGAATAACCACGATATAAGTGTCCAATGTTCTCAGTTTCAAAGACATTATATAAAAGTTGTAGCATTTCAACATCCACAGGTTTACTTTCTACCTGTATTCAAATTGTCTTAATAAAAATTCTTTTATCCATTAAGTAAATATTGAGTTTCAAAATAAAATGTTGTACTAACTTCGTCCAGAATAAAAGCAACGGCCTCTTCAGTAGAACCGGAAGCAACTACCAATCTTGGCAGATCATCACTTGGTTCGCCACCGTTTTTCTTTTCTTTTTTGTAAGATTTTAAAATTATGTTAGCAGCAACACCTGTTATCGCTAATGTATTAACTACTGCATATTTTCCCTTCCATGGAACTTTTTCATTTACGACCTTCACTCGACCCTCTTTAAGAGCAGGTATTTTGCTGGATGGATTTTTGTAATGAAGGTTTGGGGGAATAATTCCTTTATCCATGGCAGTGATAACCTATATCAAGAATCAAAATTTGAAACATTTAAAAGGAAATACCAAAAATCTTTGCACTTCAAATCGATATTTTTATGGAACAAGAATTGACTTTCACCAAATAATCATGAAACTAATCGTTCATAAAAATAAAATTGGTCTTCATATTTTAGTGAATGCTATCTGAATTTGTTTCATAAATTATTCATAGAAATTATGCTTGACCTTAACAATCGAATTGAGTGAATTAGCATTGGAGCAAGAACCAATATTCGACTTGACAGAACCAATAAGAAGTGGCGACTTTCGACCTTCATTAAAAACAAGATCAATGGCCTTTACTTCCTGGGCATCTGTTTCCACAATTCCCAATCCATCCGCCTCAACAAAATCAATATCTTTTCCAGAAAGTCCGGCTCCTTTCAAGGTTTCTTTCATAACATCTGCCTGAAATTCACTTGTCGGATAAAATGCAGGAAGCCGATCATCTGTTGGTCCAGCTAAGGAGAGAACATTTTTCACTTCAGCATAAATTCGCTTTGCGTCTCGAGCTTTTTGTAAAAACAAAACAACGACACTTTCACTACGTGCAAATCCATCTGCTCCATTATCAAAAGATTTGGTTTTTCCCTCTGGTGATAAGAGTCCTAAAAATTGCATGAAACGTTAATTTTTGCAAATGCAATTAATTTCTGGCAAATTGGAAATCAATGGTATAATAAAAGTGTTACCTAATAATGACATATGCAGTGATAAATATGGATGCAGAGCTAAACTGACACCACCAACAATCGCACTATCAGATCGACCATGTTTCATATCAAGATATGCTTGTTCCAACGCCGTTCCACTTCCGCAACAACTGGCATCAATATTAATACTCTGACCCACTAGACCCAAGAAAAAAGAAATTCGATTTGCAAGCATCGAACGACTGGTGCCAACAATACTGTTTTGCTGAAATTTAAATTCTACTTAAAAATCGAAGGACAAGGAATTATACAGAACGAATTTATCACAAATTTTTCATCCTAAATTCGACAGTGCATATCTTTAATAACAAAAATTCACTTAGTATTTTTAATAATTTGTATAATCGTTTTCTCGAAATGGTTCCATATTTAACCGATAGAGCAGTATTTAAAAAAGTAACCGACGATGAAATCTTCCACTAAAAGAAGTTATATTTGTTGTCCAGAAAAATATTCACACAGTTTTTATTGGTGATCAGTTAAATATTTAAGAAAAATTTAATATTGTAATTTTTATATATATTCTAGATCAGAATTTATATTTTACGTATATTTGTGTTTTTCACGTCATGATTTTACACCCTAGGGTGGTCTCTTCTTCAAAATTTAAAAATGGAAGAAATACTGTGTTTGTTCAACTGTCGAATTAAGGCTTAATTTATGTTTACATCCTAGTTGATGGCATAATTAAATGATATAAATTACCTCAAATCTCTCATAAAAAAGTGCTTTTTCTGATTCCGCAAAAGTGGTTGCTGTATAGACCGAAGTTCTGCTTCCCTTCATTTGTCGAGGATTAATTCCAGCGTCTGCTACTGCTTCGTATCCACACTCAGTTATCATTCTCATTTCAGGAATCATGGAATTCGCAAGTTTCGGATGAACTCCGAAAAATACTCTATCAAACTTTGTCACATCTTTTAGCTTTCCAGTTCGAGATGGAATCTTTGGATTATCTATTGAAATATTTCAAATTTTTATTGATTTATTTTTAAAATTGAAATCATTGGAGAATTTAAAAGGTACACTAAAAAGAATACTGGATCCAAAGAAATGCGTTTCTTTGGTTTTTTTTTTCATTGAATCGAGGATTTGTTTACTTCAGTTTGGTAAACATTGTTCAGAGCCAAAAAGGTCATGCCTCGACTCAAAGAAATAATTTCTCTGGGGACATTTCTTTAATACAAAGAATTTTTTTTGAATGAATGTAAAAATTATTGAGTCAAAGATTTGATTTCTTGGAAACTAAAAACATAGTTTCTTTGAATCTGTTTTTCACAGCCTAAGACATACTTCTTCATTTCAATTAAATCAATGCTTTGTATTAATAAATGCGTACTTATATTCAGTAATTCATCCAAGTTTGGAGCAAGTAACTTAGGTTTCTTTAAAGGATTTTATAAATTTTAACAATATTTAA
>UWNZ010314023.1:0-13610 GCA_900474215.1 Andricus inflator
TAAATTTTCAATCAAATAGTTGAGATTTGAACTAAGAAAGACCAATTTTCAACCAAAAATAGAATAGTTAAATTTTTAGTTAAAAAAATTAATTTGCAACCAAAAAAGGTACGAATTTTTAGCAAAATATTCAAATTTTCAACCAGAGATGAATCTTCAATCGAAAAAAATGAATTTTTAAGAAATTAGATAACAATTTTAGATTAGATAAGATTTGAATTAGATAACGATAAGAAAAGGTCAATTTTCAACCAAGAAAAAATTGTACACCAAGAAAGATTTTTTAGTCAAGAAAGAAAAAAAATTGTAACCAAATTGTTGTATTTTCAAGACAAAAGATGAATTTTCTACGTAAAAATTAAACTTTCAACCCAAAAATATGCATTTTTATCAAATAGGTTCACTTTAAACCAAAAAGTTGAATTGTCTACTACAATAGTTGAATTTTCAACCCAAATGATTAAATTTATAATAAAAAAAGACTAATTCTCATCAAAAAATGTAATATTAGACTTTTCAACCAAAAAGTATGAACTTTTAACCAAAAATAGTCGGAGTTCCTTATTGAGTTCTATTAATTCATTTAGCATTTAAGCGAAAAAACGAGAAAAAGAAGAGTTTCTTGAAAACAGGGGAAAAAATAGAGGAATTATTTAAAAAAGAGTGCCATTGCAGAGGCATTTTTTGCAAAATTCTCAAACTTTGTTAAAATTTGTAATCAGGAAATGTACTAAATTTTATCTAAAATCTTAACGTTACTTCCACTACCCACCACTACGACGGCCACTTAAAAGCACGGAAAAATTGTGAAAATGATAATTTACTAACCGAAAATTGATGATGGTCCGCCGAAAGACCAGGGCTGACATGCACGACCTTGGATGTCAGCTAAGTGCTGTTCTAGAATCGTGTAAGCTTCGGTTTCTACAGCCAGCATCAGTGGAGTATGTCCAGCATAAGTGGCCAATAAAGGATCGGCCCCATATGACAGTAACAATCGCACCAGTTCGGCCGCTCCGCTTTCTGCAGCTTCGTGAAGAGGCCTGAAAAAATGTTTTCTGTGTTGTTATGTGTTTTAAGAGGCTACTGCGCATCCATAAGTGGCAATAAACTCTACCGCGCAGCTACAAACGACGCAGTACTTTTCTGCACAGCCGTAGTTTCCACTCAACGCTTGAACGCGTGCGCAGAAGATTTACCGCGTAATTTGAAATGTAAATTCTTAAAGAATCTAACCTTATTCCTCCATTGGCACTCTCGCTGACATTTGCTCCATATGCGAGAAGAAGTTTAGCTATTTCAAGGTGACCTTTCGCACACGCTTCGTGAAGTGGAGTGTACCCTGCATTGTCCTTCGGACTCGGAACATTGTTGAGCTTTTCCAAACAGTAAGCAGCCACATCCTGTAAGGGAGAATCCAATCGTTAATTAAACTTCCATTCCAGTCGCTAAAATAAATTCAAGTTGTTAAATCTTAAAGTAATATACCGTGTAACCCAATCTAGCTGCCCGATGTAAAATCGTCTCCCCTACTCCCTTCTTGATGACCCAGGTTCTGATCTCCGTTTGAATATCAGCCTCGCACTCTGGGCTTGGCTTCGGCACCGCTTGCTGTAATTAAATTTCTGGTGTTATTCAAGTTCCGGAAGATCTGCAATTCACTTAGAAACTATCAACGAAATAATAGAAAATATTTCTCACCCTCTTTCGTTCCTTCGGAAGAGCCTCATCTTTCTTCAAAGGCTTCTTCTTCTTCCTTAAGTAATCGAATCCAGAGCGGAATTTCCGCCGACCAGTTCTGAACTTCTTTTTGCTAGGTAATTCTGCATCGTCATTATTATCTGCTTCCGGCTCATTCGCCTCCGCTACCTGAGCCTCGTCTCGAGTCTGCTCTTCCTCCTCTTCGTCATCGTCCTCTTCATCATCTTCATCCTCAATTTCCTTCTTTATGTCCTTAGGATGTTTTAACTTGTTATGAGCTATTGATTTCATCAAATCTTTCCGCCTTTTCGCTGTGAGCAGATGTCTTTTAGAGTTAATTATCGCTTTGTTGCTTCGAAGGAGTCCGGCGTTTCTCCATCGAGATACTACTTTCCGCTTCAAAGTCAGCGATCTCTCAACTACACCACCCTGCGATTCATTTTGAGAATCATCGTCTTGCGAAGTGTCTCCGTGATTTCTCATCGGAGGAGCAGAAGCTGGCCTATCTTCTCCGAAAACTTCGCGGATGGTCGCCTGTTTCTTCAATACTCTCGTCTCAGTTCTTGTCCTACTTTTCAGTACTGCAGTCGAGAATGCGTTAGGCAGCGCGTGATTATTTTTGAAAGTGTCTCGGAAGTTGTTTATAGTCTCCTTTCGGAAATATCCAAGAAGACTGTCTGACACCTTAACTGGTTTCGGAGACTTGTTGTTTTTAACGGGTGTCTTTCCCTTAACCTTCGGTGTCTCAGACACCAAAGGCGTAAGACTAGGAGTCGGAAGTAATTCGGGTTCGTTGTTACTTCTTCGAAGAAACTTAGCAGGACTCTTGTCAACTTTGTCCTTAGTTTTCCTTGCATCCTTTTTACTGGTCCCAACCTTCTGAGCTAGAACGTCGACGATCGAGTTATTATCAGACCTTGAGTATCTCGTAAGTTTCGTTGGACAAGATACTGTGGTAGATGAGGTAGCCTCTTCATCTTCGATTTTAGTTCCCAGGCCCGCTATGCTGAAGCTACAGTTCGATTCCACATCACTGTCTACTCTCTTCCTATTTAGGCACACATCAACACTGTCCATCGAAACAGAAAGCGCAGGCGAGCCAGGATCCAAATCAGGAAGAGATGTTGATAACCTGTGGAATCTTGCTGGCTTCGAAACTGTTATTAATCTCGAGGGCATTCTAAGTGACTTCTTATAAACATAGACTTCTTCCTCCCAACCCGGTCTGAAATCACTCCCATCTCCGAAGAGTGGTTTAGGCTTCGACTTATTAGGCGTTCCTTTTAGAGATTTGGTCTCCTTATCCTGTTGCTTTCCTTTGTGAGGTGTATTCCCTCTAGATCGAAGTTTCATACCCTCGCTGTCTACCTTTTCCTTCCCAGTTCGTTTTCTAGCGCGCAATCTATCGGCAACTGACGAACCTTGCCCGAATTCTGTACTAGCATCACTCTCCTCACTCGAAGATTCACTACCGCTCGAAGATTCTAACTTGATTCTACTTCCTCGACGAACTCTATTCTTACTACAGACTATTTCCTCTTCACCATCACTATCGTCCTTTTTCCCTTTCTTCTTTTTTGCTCTTTTTATTAGAGGCAACTCATCCGAGTCATCACCCGAGATCTTTCCCTTAGTTTTCTCTTTGCTTTTAACTTTCCCTTTGTCATCTTTAGTTTCCTTTTCATCTTTAGTTTCCTTTTCATCTTTAGTTTCCTTTTCATCTTTAGTTTCCTTCTCCTCTTCTTTCACTAGAACCTCGGTTTTCAACTCAGTCTTGACTTCTGTGGAAGGAACTTCTTTACTAGTCTCTTCGTTCTTTAATGGGGCTTCCTTAATGGTAGGGTCTACATCTGGAATTTCCTTCTTGATGTCTTCAGGCCTTATTACAGGCTGCAGTGTTTCAGACTCACTTTCCCCGATACTAGGTTCAAGATTATCTTCGACCTTTAATACAGGTGTTTCAGTCTTCTTCTTCCGACCTCGCTTCTTCACCGAGTCTCCATTGCGTAATTGCTCCATAAACTTATCACAGGTGGCTGCCCAAAATGGATCCATTTCGGTGATTTTGTCATTTTCCTGTAAGAGAAGAAATATATTTTAGAGTTTTTAATTATAGTGACAACTGGCTATGTTCGGATGTTCTGAGACTTACCTTCAATTCGATCTTGACAAGATCCGCTGAAGACGTCATTCCCATGCACATGGCATCGTTCAACGGTACAGGTGGCTGTACTTTAGACAGTTGCTTTCGGTCTCTCCTCATCTCCTCCAGGGTTTGCCTTTCCAAAACAGGCATTTCGCCTTCGGAATCGCTCTCCCTGAAGTCAAATACTGAAGTCTCAGAAGAGCTTCTGAATCCACTAGCCCTAGGAGACACAGTCGAAGCTATGGCAGGTGCAGGTACGGTAGCAGATGTAGGCATATTTTCCTCATCCGTTCGAGAAAAGAGTCTTCTTCTCGGAGGTAAACCAGCTAATTTCTCACGAGTCAGTTTTGGAGGACTACCTGCGGACGAACCTGGGGTTTGAGGTGTCGATGTCGAAGCTGCACCTTCGAGATCTATAAAGAAGAATAAAAATTAATATGATGCTGATTTTTCTGAAATAGGGTATGCCCCTAAGAAAGGGTAAATATTTTAAGAGTCGCTTACCTTTAGAAATCGCTGTTGTTTCTTGCGCCAACAACGCTGGTGGTTTCGAGGCAAACTGTCCCGTTCCAACTTGCTTCAATTCACCCTTGGTCCTAAACTTGGCAGCCAAGCCATCATCCTTCTCCCGAAGCGTCTGATTATCCATTCCACGCGAATTCAATAGAGACTCCTTTCCAGGTAGCGTGGCTGATATATTCATCCTCGATCCGTACATTCCGCGAGGGCCATCCTGAGTTATCGAATCCACTGCTTTTGGCACGTGGAACTTGTAATGGGGAGGAGTATTGCTGTTACGTTCCAACAGACTTGCTGCAGTGAACGGCGATAGGTTATGCCTTCCGATATTCGTTTTTGGCTCGACTGGTGTAACGACCTTATTCTGGAAGCTCTGCTGGCTGTGATTGACAAGAATGGGCTGCTGACTGTTCAACTGCTCCTCCCGTTGTTGTTTGTTCTCGAGGCTATTTCTGAGGAGACTAAGTACCCTCTTATCAGCACCAGTATTGCTCGGTTGACCTGCAGGTTGACCGACGCCACTACCATAAGGCATCCTTTGTCCTGGCCGGTAACCGAGGTAGCTCATTTGGCTTCCGGACGGTTGAGGCATGGAGTGAACATTTGATGGCTTCGAGATCGGTTGCATGTAGGAGGGCGAACTACGAGGGGCTTTTAGATCCTGGTAGCTTTTTTTATCACAGTATGCTTGATACCTCGCCGGTTCTGACGAGTAACGTATATCGGTCCTCTGGTCGTAAGCACCAGGCGCAACCATCGAACCGTTAGGCAAAGGAGGTGGTAGATTCATTTCCTGTCTCTTCTGTTGCTCAAGAAGTGCACGCGCAGTGGAAAGTTTCTGTTGAATCTGCTCATCTATAGCCATGCGCCATGCGTCCACTCTAGGCTGTTTGTTAGGAGAGCCACCGCTGTAAGTTGCTTCCGACGGTCTTTTTATTGGAAGCTTCTCTGTTGATTGATTTGCGGGCGGAGTAAACTTGTTTCTACTATCGAGATAATACTTGCTTGGGTCGGGCGTCTCTTGATGAGGCAGTGCATGTGCAGTTCTGGTTGGGTCAAGTACAGATGGATATCTCGATGTTCTCGCCAAGGTAGGATCGTTTGGATGGTAAGCAGACGGAGGCATGGACTTTCCATCATAAAGAGGTGTCGAGGGCAATGAGCTCTTCTTAAAAGTGGACATATGTGGCAAAGAAATTGTACTTTGCTGGGGTGGCGCATAGAGCTGCTGTGCAGAACTTCTTCTTAAAGAGTTCTCACGACTCTGGGTGTGATGTCGCAAAGGTGCTGTATTGAAATCTGGGTAGAATTCTACTTTCGGCGCACAAACTGTGTGAGGAGTCGAGGCCCTGACGCTACTTCCACTGGAGCTTCTCGCTCCGTTGGTACTCCTTGCGTCAAATGTGAACAAGCTAGCAGGTGGTGGTTGTGCAGGAGGGAGCATGTTTCTGCTCCCACTGCTACTCCTGGAAGAGACAGAGTTGCTACTACTGACATGTCTATCCATATTGCTAGCTTCGTCGTCTTGAGCGGTGGAATCTGCAGATGTTTTGACAGTCTTCACAGACAAATCGAGAGGAGATTCTCTTTTTCTGACTGGAAGACCATTGCTCTGCGGTGGTGGAGGTGGTGGTGGTGCTGCTACTGCTACTGCTGTAGGAGCAACAGAATTACTTGAGGAGTAAGACGACGAGTTTGAATAGTAATCTTTGAAACCATAGTTCTCTGGAGCTCGAGCAACACCGGAGTAAGGCGCTGTGGGTCGACTCGGATCAGAAGTCGGATACTGATGGTTAGCTTGAGTTGGAATGGTGGGTCTAGAAGGAAGACCGACCGACGCGACTGTTGTGCTACTGGAAGAGTTGCTGCCATAATGGCTTGGTGCGACAGTCGTTGCATAAGGTGGATATCCTCCTTGTTGATTGTACCTGCTGTAGGAGGAACTCGGTACAGTCGTTATCCTTCCGTTGATCGGTAGTGCATGACTCATGGGTGGATGATTAATAGGATAGTCTGCAACTCTACGAGGAGCTGCCATCGATGGTGCAGTTTGTGCCAAGGGAGACTTGGTAACGGAGCTCATGGAATGCGTTCGTTGTCGCTGAACCGCTTGAGATTTCGCAAGTGGTTCCCTAGGGTTTCTGTTCTGAAATGAGAGAGATGCAATAGGCGGTAGGTTGTGTGTATTTGCAGTTCGTTGAATAGGAGCCGGAGGCGGGCGATAGGAACCGTAGGTCGTCACATCAGCTGGACCTTTCTTGGGGTCAGCTCCATTGTAGGTGACAGGTTTGATTTGCGAACTCTGGTAAACTGCTCCATTGCTTCCTGGTGTCGAACAAGCGAGCGAGGTTTGCGCAGGTACTCCTATGTGCTGAGGGTAGTGAGGTCTTCCAGGCTGCGGATAATAACTCGAGTGCGGCGGTTGGGGACTCTTCTGAAAGGAATGGTACGAAGACTGAGGCGTTGAGTGATAAGGGTTCGAGAATCTGGGTGCGACTTGATACTGTTGCGAAGTAGGAGGAACACTGCTATAGGACTGAGGTGTCGATCTTGAAGGGGGTGGTGGGTAGGGCGGCGAATGAGGTTGATGGTAATTATTGTGTGGCGAGGGAGTATGATGAGGAGATGCGTGAGGATTATGCAGAGAAGCATGTGGTGACTGTCTCTGAGGCGATGGTGACGCATGTTGCCCGAGTTCGTGTGATGAGGGAATTGGATGATACGCCGTCGAACTTTGCGGATGACCCATTTGTTGATTCCCCGATGAGGTGAGTACCGTTCGGCCAGGATACGTATTAGAGATAAGCGTGTGCGAACTAGGCACATTTCGACTAGGATGTTGATGAGAAGGCAGTGCCGTCGAAGCTGCTGATGAGCCTGATGGTAGATGCGGTGACGGAATGTGCGCCGGCATATTGTGTGGCGAAGGAATGTGACTTGAACTACCAGCAGTGGTACTACTAGAGCCAAGTCGTGGACTGCATGGATTTACCGACGAGCTGGACGAAGAGGAGGAATGTCCGTCGGAATGCTGGACCCCTAAGCCAGTAAGATTGGACGATCCGATTCGACGCTGAGCGCCGAGGTATGTGGAGGGATGATGATTCTGTGGTGATGTTCCGTAAACAGATGATCCTCCTACAAGGCTCTGCGCTGGTGAATAGGCTGTAGGAACTCGCTGCTGATCTTGATGATGACTCGAGGGTGGAATCGAGACGGAGTTTCCTTGTTCGGCAGAAGCAGGTCTTATCGGTACAGTGCCTGATGGCGAGGCCGATGGCGGGACGTTGTTGGGCTGGTACATTGAGCTCTGCGAAAAGGGTACAGGTGCGCTTTTCCTAATATCTGGGTGATGGTACCGCGGATAGTACTGAACCCTTTGAGCCACGATAGACGCACTTGGCGATGCTCGTTCTCCCTGATAAGTTGTATGCGATGCAAGTGACTCTGCAGAAGAATATGGTGTCCTGGCGACACTACTCAACTGTTGGTAGACAGGCGCTGGAGAATGTGAATTTGGCGGTTGCATTTGATGCAACTGTGGTGAGAGTATAGGGTGTTCACTAGCTTGAACCGTCGACGAGGGTTCTTGCTTCTGCTCCGTCGATCGTTGTTTTGACGGTTGCATTTCGGTTAAAGTGGAGGATCCGGGTCCTGGTTCCATGGCGGAATCTTCAGGCCTGGTGTCTGGTACATCAACTCTGGTGAGCTGAGGAGGATAAGGTTCGACTGGTCGCAACTCGTTCGGACCGGGTGGATTCCAATAGGAACTAGACGACCCTGTCTCTTCAAGTTTTGATTCTGAGTATCTCTGATTTTCACTAATATTGTTAGTCGCGGGCGTCGATGCCACCGCAGGCGTCGTGGAGGATGAGTATGTTGTTGACGTTCCATTGTCGAAGGACGTTGACGTCGAGGTTGTAACATTCTCCGTCAAGGTAGCATCTGCCGTACTCGGTACGGGCAGTCCCTGGAAGTACTGGCGAGAGACCTCCAACACGTTCGTGTAGCTCACATCCATGTCACACTGACTGCTAATCTGAAATCATGAAAAAAATGCTTTACAGACAACTAAATTTTCAGTTTTTCATAATAAATATTAAAGGCCATCTACACAATCTTGACAAGACTTCCCACCATCTGAAAGAGACTAATCTCTTTAAACGCTGCACTTAACTAAGAAAAGCATGCAATGTCTCAGTTAATCCATCTCTAATTGCTCTAACGAGAATTTTCCTGAAAGGGATGATCTTCTCGCTGTCTAAACCTTCGCGACTAATGCTCGCTGCAACTCGATTACTAGAATTACTTCCCCATCTTAGACGGTTTTTAGTGAAAAAGTAATTGGTACCATTTAGATATTAATAAGGTGTTCCACAATTGATAAAAGAGTTTTAGTATACATATGTTTCAAACGGGAAGCATTCCACCAGGAATTTGAAAAAAGAAAAGTATCGAAACGTCGACTCGGTGCGACACAACCTTTTACAATTTCCGTTCGGAAGCGGTTCGGTGGTAGACTGGTAGTGTGATTGGAAAGCGAAACGCGTCATCGACTGCGAAGCGGTAACTCCTGCCGATGTTATCCATCGTGACGCGAGACACGTTCTATTACCGTTGGATGACGATATAGCAGCAATCGCCTCATTGAGACGTCCCAGTCGAACACGACAGAACCGAGATGGGTAAAGAAGACTCAGCAGATATAGTACATCTAAAAGCTGTAAGCGTATAACACGAGAAGCCATTGGTTTGTAAGAGAAGACTGTGTGCCGGCGAGAGGTGGGAATCGATATGGCGCACCCCCACAGACTGGGCAACTTGTCGGAGTTGCCTCGTTGGTCTATCCCAGCTCTTTCACCCTAACTGGTTAAACATCCTTTTCTTTGATTCAGCAAAATAGTTGCCAGGCCATCGAGCTTGAAATTCTAGAAAAGATTGAGATTCAGTTCTTCGAAAAGTTGATAAAACAATTTTCCGGTTTCTAAATTGATATTAGGGAAGAGAAAAGTTCTTTACGTTAGTAACGTTAAAGGGATCAGTTTCTAGTTAAAAGACTTCTCATTAAATTAAATTTCTTTTGGCACAGCAACCATGACACTTTTCCTCCAGAAAGTTTAAGTTTCCAAGACGAAATGCAAATTCCGAATAAGATTTATTCACTTCTTCTGACCCACCATCAGTAGGACTTGAAAATAGTAAACGGAAACCTCCTCGCGAAACTCGTTCAAAGAAAGTTTCCTCGCATTTCTCAAGCTTTGCACTTTAAGTCTTGTCTCCATACGGCAGTATAAGTTTCACGTCCTCGTGTTAGATCGTCGGTTTCTTCACCTTCAGTTAAGTCCTACCAAATGACTTCTGAGCTCGTTAATCACTTCGCACAATCTTGGAAGCAGTTAAGAGAGTCAATTAAGGCGAGAAATAATAATGACCAAGAAGTTATAACTATTACCAGGAAGTGATTGTAATTCCTGAGTAGATGTAATTATCACTTATAGGTGAAAAACCAAAAGAAGGTAAGTTCGAAAATTATTGTGCAACTATTTTGATGAACGGATTCATTCTCATCAGGGAGATAAAAAATGAAGAATAATGATGTAACAACCCAGTCTAAATTAGACCTTTTATGACGTTGATCTTGTTGATGGGAAGGTTCTCTAACCGTTATGCTGCGCTGGCTCAGCAAAGGTTTATCCGCGTCCCCTTACAGTCTCTACCACTCCCTAACTCAATTCGCAAGCTTTCAACCCTCCAAGGTAGAGATTTATCAGGTAATTAAATACTTCGATCAAACACGACCTTCCTATTCTTTGGATCTTTTTCTTGTTCGAGAAATCAGACTTATTTCTATTCGGAGATTTCATGGACAATTCGATCAATAAGGATCAACTAATATACTAAAGACAATGAAGAATCAATAGTATGAACAATGAATAACAAGAGAAATTTGTATGTTTTGACACAAAAGATATGTTAAGAGTTTCAGACTTGGCACATAACGAGGTCACAGGGAAACCAGACTCAGGAAGGTAAACGAGCAGGTTGGCAAGAGTCGATGGTGACTTGATGAGAATCAGCGGTAGAGGTGTACGAGGAAGGAAAAGATAAAAAAAGGTATTACTTCCAAAGTGGATCGTTCTCCAATTTGTTCCGAGGGAACTGCGGTTACAAGAAGCTTTCCCAGTCCTACTTACTTACTGTCCGTTTTTCTCGTTATTTTAATTGGTTAAAGAAAAATTAGACGACCTAGGTATAGCTCCATATTCCTTATAGGAATGTTAAGTAAATACGAGGGCTTTTATAAGTCCTTGAAAGCCATGAGTCATTCGAGCATGCAATTGCAGCCGCCATATGAATAAGTGAATGTGGAAGGACACGCAAGTGCGCATGTTCAATCAAGCGAAATGATCTTTTTTGGTTCTTGGACAACAGTTAAAGAAGAAGGCTTTTGTGTACTTTTTAGGATATTTTGAGTTCTTAAACTCCTAATTTTTTTATGACAAACGAATGATTATATTGCAGTTTGAAGTCACTAAAGTGGCAAAGCTGGGAAGCTCTGGGAAGATTTGCGTTCTGGTTTTTTCTCCTCGACCGCAGCTGACAGACCGTGCAGAATCTCAGTTTCGCGGGTGCAAACGAGAGAGAGGAGAGAGAGAGAGAGAGAAAGGTGGAATGAGAAGAGCAGAAAATAGCGAGCAGTCTGTCGTGTTTCAGTCATAACGGTTCGTTATTTCTTATATAACCTCTAGTAATCTTACAACTCCGTTTCAGTAGACAGTAGTTTCAGTAGATAGTAGATTCTCCATTGTCTACATTTCACAAAATACAAAATGTGTTTTTCGAAGCATTGACTTAAATTACACTCTTGAAATCACACTATCTTCAGTGAGGAAATCTTTGTAGTATATTCTCTATAGAGTTTTAAATCCTTTATAAGCCTCTTTATAAACTTCGAAAAACAATGGAGTTAAAATCTTTACAAGTCTAAAATTTCTTAACAATGTAGTTGAGAATAATTATAAAATTGAAAGCATTGAATTGTGTCATGATTTTTTTCAAAAATGGTAAGATTAAAGTTGGAAACCTTTCCATAATTGAGTCAAGTACTTTAATTGTTCCAATTTAAACTAATTTCAAACTACAACAACACATCTAATGTTGGGAGACTTTCTACAGAAGTTATAACTTCGATTCCTTTAGTTTAAAACAAAAAACTTTTAAATTTCAATTGTTTCAATTTGAGAAAGTTTTCAATCTCTAATTCTTCTAATTTTTTTGATATTTCAAACTTCAATTCTTTCATCAAAAATACTTCCAAGTGCAGGAATACGTCTAAAGTTGCATGAGTTTCGAACTTAACTCATCCAATTTGGAAAGCGATCAAAACTACAATTTTTCAATTTTATATGGTGCACTGGAATCTAAAACTTTGTTTTCATATCACTTCTGACGAAATGTTTAAAAATTACGTAATTTTATTGCAAAATGTCTCAATTTGTCCAGAAAATGATTCCCTACAACTTCAATGAATCCCATTTGAAACAATGAACTGTATAATGGCCGAAATCATTAAAAAACTATTGCCCAAATTTATTTACAAACTTATCAATACAGACTTCAGAGCCCAAAATTCTCTCAAAACAGGGGGAATAGAGTGATTTTTCATGAGTCAAAATATATTTCACTTTCAACCAAAAGAGATGAATTTTCAGCCTGAAGACGAATTTTAAACAAAAGAGTTGATATTTAAAGTTAAAAAGTTGAATGGTTTATAGAAAACAGTTGAGTTTTAAACCTAAAAAGGTCAA
Source organism: Andricus inflator (assembly GCA_900474215.1). Classification (NCBI taxonomy): domain Eukaryota; kingdom Metazoa; phylum Arthropoda; class Insecta; order Hymenoptera; family Cynipidae; genus Andricus; species Andricus inflator. The sequence continues at coordinate 12,175 of UWNZ010314023.1, forward strand.
TTTTTAACAAAAAATATAATTTTCAACAAAAAAGATGAATTTTTCAAACAAATAGTTGGATTTTTAACAAATAAAATAATAATTTTCAATAAAATATTAACAACAAAATAGTTGACCTATAATTCAAAAGAGACGAATTTTTAACAAAATAGTTGAATTTTCAACCAAATAGTTGAATTTTGAAGCCACGAAGACAATTTTTTCTATAAGCCAGTTAAATCTTCAACAAAATAGTTCATTTTTAATTCAAAAAGATAAATTTAAAACCAAAAAGACCACTTTTCTACCATGAAAGATGAATTTTCAATCGAAGAGGACAGGATAATTGAATTTTTTAACCAAACAGTTGAATTTTAAACAAAGAAAAAAAATTCAAGGAAATTTTTGAAGTTTCAAGACAAAAAGATGAAATTTCTACAAAACAGTCAAATTATCAACTTGAAAAGATGATTTTTCCACGAAAAAGATCATTTTCAACCATAAAAGATAAATTATCAACCAAAAAGTTGCATTTAAAATCAAATTGTTAAATTTTCAACCAAAACAAACGAATTTTCAACAAAATAGTTGAATTTTGAAGCAAATAGTTTTATTTTAAAGACAAAAAAGACGATTTTTTTAAAAAGACAATTGAATTTTTAACAAAAAAGTTAATTTTCAACCAAGAAAGGTGAATTTCCAACCAGAAAAGACGAATTTTCCACCAAAATAGTTGAATTTTTTTCTTTTTTTCTTATTGGGTTCCATTAATTCAGTTCGCATTTCAGCAAAAAAAAACGTGAAGGGGATTTTTCCACACAAAAAAATCACTTTCAAGCCAAAAAAAGATAAAATTTCAGCCAAATAGTTGAATTTTCAGAAAAAAAGATTACTTTTTATCCTAACAGTTGCATTTACAACCAAATTGTTGAAATTTCAATAAAAAAGACAGTGTCTCAACAAAATAGTTGAATTTTTAACAAAATAGTTTAATTTTCAAACCAAAAAGATGAACTTTTTAGAAGCAAGTTAAATATTTTCAACCTGAAATGCTGAATTTTCAACAAAAAAGATCATTTTCAACCAAGAAAGATAGAATTTCCAACCAAATAGTTGAACTTTCAATCAAAACGATGATTTTTTAGAAGACATTTGAATTATCAACCTGAAAAGGTGAATCTCCAACAAGAAGATATAACTTTTAACCAAGAAAGTTAAATTATCAACCAAATAGTTGAATTAAAAAAAATTGATTTGCAAACAGAGTTGCATTTACAACCAAGTTATTTAACATAAAATCAAAACAGACGAATTTTCAACAAACTAGTTGAATTGTTAACCAAATAGTTTAATTTTCAAGCCAAAAAAGACGAATTTTTTAAAAGACAATTGAGCATCCGGATTGCACAACGACCTTAGCGCGTGGACTCGATCAGCCTAGTAGGCAAGAGAGGGGA
>UWNZ010314527.1:2620-13593 GCA_900474215.1 Andricus inflator
AGAAGAAGGCTCTGGCATTTCTGAAGGGGGTTCAGGGACAGAAAGCATATCTCCACTAAAACGTCTTGGTCTCAAAAACAACTTTGGTGGACTTGAACCCTCCATCCTCGGTTCTGAACTCTGGACTTCTTGAACCAGCTGTAGATTCTGTGGTCCGGAAAGTGATTTCCTCTTGAAAGATGTAATTGGAAGCACATCAGGTGCCTTCGGAATCTCCTTTCTCGAAGAACTTCTATCAGAATTTGCTGCATCATCAGCAACCATCTCAGCACCCGCAGACTCTAATGGTTTCGAACTCTGAATCTGAGCAGCCAGCCTCTGAATAGTTGTCACCATCGAATCATTAGACTGATTCCTGATGTCAGTAGTTTCCTTTAGTAAGTCATTAACATCAGTCGCATCTTCATTTTCAGAGCTGGACTCATATTCATATCGCAAACTTGGATGTTCACTATCGCTCGCTTCATCTTCCTGAGGTTCATTCACAACATCTAAAGGATCCTTCAACTTCGATGACTTATCTTTCTCATTCACGTCTAGTACTTCTCGAGAATCAGAAATATCAGCATTGGATAACGATTCTGCACATAATAAATTATCTGATTCCTCATTCAAGGACTCAACGATCCTCAAATTAGATTCAGGTAAATCTATATCACCTCTAAAATCGCTTTCAGCAGTTTGAGGTTCTTCAGTCGTGTCCATTCTATCCTTGAGTTTGTCGATAATCGAGAGTCCCTTCTTCGACTCATTCTTCTTGACTTTAATGCCCATGTTCTCCACTATTTCCTGCATCTTCTTCTTCCTCTCGAGCTCGATTTCTTCGTTCTTCTTTTCAAACTCCGGAGGGCAAACGAAAGCGCTCAAGTTACTCTTTCTAGCTTCCTTCTCTGCCTCTTCTTTCTCTACCTCAGCATCCAAATGATCCGGCAAAGTAACTTGCGGTTCTTCCGCTTCAACCCTGTTTCTTCTACTTGATCTCGTGCTTCTCTTCTCTACACTTGTGCTTTCAACTTCCTCATCCAGAAGCGAAATTTCCACAGGTTTCTCTGAAGTCTCTGGAACGTCTACAACGTTCTCACCAGGTGCATCTAGAGACATGTTTATCTTCACAATCTTAGAACTGGGTTCATGCACGTGCCAGATTTTTATATGATCTTCCACATTGTTCAATCTAAGTTGTACGAAGTTACACAACGAGCACATGTAACCATAGAGACGATTTTCTTGCGGGACCTTTTGTTCCACTACCGCTTCGTGAATAGTTTTTCCAAGCTTCTTACAATTCTTGTAGTAGTGCATCTTTATTGTAGATCTCGCGATTGATTGGTAATTGCATTCACTGCATTTAAACCTATATTCGCCTGTGTGTGAAGTAACATGTTCGTAGGCTGATTCCATGGATTCCTCTTTTCTACCTTTGATCTTATAAGAACAAAACCTACAGCTGAAATAGTAGTCTTTCTTATTTGTCGGAAGAAGGCAAGTTTTCTCGAAATCGTTGTCGTTGGATTCCTGGACCGCAGATTTCGCTTCCAAAGCTTTGAGTCTCGAAACTGAGACTTCCTTCTCTGGATGAACCGTTTTGTAATGATGAACGATAGTCTTTCCAGAGAAGAAGCAAAGTAAACACTTAGCCTTTTCCTGACCATAGCAGACGTAATCAATTAACTGATTGATGTCTACGTTGATTTGAAGTTCTTGGTTCTTCGTGCTGTCATCTACTATCTTCAAATCACTGTCATCTTGTGAATCAACTTCTATGATCGAATCTTCCTTCTTCACAATCCGATCCAAATTCTCCGATTTTATTTCCTGCTTCACATCTGTTTGCGTTTCCTTCGTAGTTTGAGAATTATTGTGTTCTTGTTCCTCAGTATGATCGGGCTCGGCTTTCACATTCGGCGTGGTATTCGTACAATGAATTTTTTTTGTTACTTCATGTTCTTCTACAACTTCTATCGAAGGTCTTCTGATGGCAGCTTCTTCTGATTGCAAGGTAGCAACTTGCTTCGCTTGTGCTTGAAGCTGCTTCTTCCTCCTCTTTGCCTTGGAAACAATACCTAAACGCCAAGCACTTTTCTTTTTCTTCTTTTTCGGTGGCGGTTTTTTCCCGACTTTATCAGTAGGTTGAGAATCTTCTACCGTCTCAGCAGCTTCACCACCCTTCTCAAGCAATTCCTGGAAAGCCTTAGCCATATCGTCTGCCTTCTTCGAGGCAACACTGCTCGTCAAAGAAATATCAGAAGTAAGACTCTCGTCATCAGTGACCTGTGCTTCATCTTCCTTATTAGAAGAAGGTATAACCTTTTTTTTCGCAGCTGCACCAGACCTCGTCCTTGGCCTCTTAGTTATTTCTGCTTTAGAGTGATCAACAGTTGGACTATCGGGAGAGACAGTTATCTCTGAAGCATCCACACTAAAGCTTTCATCAGATGAACTTTCATTCGCTTTAGCTAGTTCTTCTAGAGTCAAGGTGTCGGCTCTCTGGAGGAGAATATGTGGCTCTAGCGCCAAGTCGCTGGCTTGTCGTTTACTCTTAGGTCCTAACATTTTCTTCTTCTTGACTGGTTCCTTCCTAACCGCTAAAGGCTGATCTTCCTCGCTCTCTGAATTTGACACAAACTCCTTGGAAACTGTCTTCTTTGCACACTTAGGTCCAGCTTTATTTTTTGTTTTAGACTTAACTGGCTCATCTATTTCGTTCGATTCCTTGGCACTTTCGTTAGCAAGATTGGAAGTATTAGGACTAGCAGTGGCGGTAGTGGTAGTTACTGCTTGCGATTCTTTAGCCAATCTACAGGTCCTTTGACCAGCGGTTATGATTCCTGAACTGATGTAGTCCTTCAAGTCTTCCTGTAATCTCTCTAGGGAATTCTTTCTTCTGGGTTTCGCTCTCGCCTTTGGAGCCGTAGGTTCCGCAATGAGGGATTCGTTAGATTCTTTGGCTTCTCCCTCTTCTATTAGTTCAGGTTGTTCTTTCGAATCCTTTAATTTTTCGTTTTTTGTTACTATATCTTTGCTCTCTACTTTCTTTGTGTCTTCTTTTGTTTCTTTTTTAGATTCCTTACCCGGGTCCTCCTCAGGTTCTTTCGCTGCACCAGGCCTCTTCCTCAGTTTTCTACGCATCTTTGGTTCCTCGGCCTCCTTTTCTTCGTTCATAGGTGGTTCTACTTTTTCTATTCTCTTGGCAAGAGATTCTCCTTCTGCGTCAGAAGAGTCGGATTCAATCACTCGTCTCTTCTTCATCATGTGTTTCTTCTTCTTCGCAACTCGTTCATTTTTACCGGAATCGGAACTGTCTGAATCTGATTGAACCAACTGCCTGAACTCACTCAATTCCTCATTTTCAAAGACCTTCTTGAATTTCTCGTACATTTTTTCATTCTTCAACAATTTCCTTCCGCCTTCTTGCATAAGTATCATATTTATGAAGTTTTTCAAATCCTCGACGGTTTTTAGGCGAGATTTTTCGGCTTCAGATGATACGTTCGCTTCTTGGTCCTTAATCTTCGCAGGTTCGATAACTTCCTCTTGCTTTTTTGCCTTCTTTTTATCCTTATCCTCTTTGTCTTTTTCCTTATCTCTCTCTTTTTCTTTATCCTTCTCTCTATCTTTCCCTGAACTAGCCTTGCACTGTAAACTTTTGTCTCTTCGATCTCTACCCTTCGAATCATCATTTTTGGAACTACTTTTCGAATCCTCGTGTCTAGAACTCTTCGTATCCGTTGAGGTAGTTGGTTTCGGAGACGATACAGGCCCTGGCTTCTTCAACTTAGGAATTTTAAATTTCTGCAAGACTTGCTGACCAGCAGCTGCTTTAGTATCAACAACGCCATAAAGACTTTCGAGAGAGGATTGCGGTTTATCTCCTTTCTCAGCTTCCTGTCGCCTTCTAGATTCTGACTTACGAGACTTCTCTTTATTTTTGCTCTTTTCTTTTTCCTTCGGGTTTCGCGAATCAGATTTGCTGGAGCTCTTGGAACTTTTGTGTAAATCCTTAGCATCTGCTTTCTTTGACTCCTTCTCTTTATCTACTGTTTTCCGTTTTTCTTTTGCTGTTAATCTTGAATCTTTCTTAGTTGTGAAATCCCTTGTCGTAGTTGAATCTTTTGAATTAGTTGTATCTTTTTTCGTTGGTGAATCTTTTGAAGTAGTGGAATCTTTTGTAGTAGTTGAATCTTTTATAATAGTTACATCTTTTGTAATCGTAGAATCTTTTGTAGTAGTTGATTCCTTTGTAGTAGTCTGATCTTTTGTAGCTGTTTGATCTCTGACAGTACCTGTATCTTTCGTTACTTCTTTAACTTGATTAGGGCTCGAAACTAAAGGTTCTAACCTCATTCGAGGATCCCTGTTGAATCGATTTCGATTATCCCAATCGTTATGTCTTTCCCGTTCTGGTAGTCTTTCCCGTTCTTGTAGTCTTTCCCTATCCCAGTCAGATTGCCTGTCCCTATCCCAGTCAGATTGCCTGTCCCTATCCCAGTCCCAATCAGATTGTCTCTCTCGGTCCCACTCTGGTCGGTGAACGTCCCTTAGATTGTTCATGGATCGAGGATCCCTACTGAGAGCTGGTCGATGATTTCTAATGGCATCGCCAGGCCTGTTCCAAGATGAAGGGTTTTGGTGTCCGTATTGTATCGAGCTGGTGTTAAAATTATCGAGAGGAGGTGGACCATGTGGGTATTGTTGACGTTGTGGATGCTGAGGATAATTCATTTGAGAATCATAAGCTGAATAAGGAGCAGCAGGTCTCATGAGTGGCACTATGTTATTACCGTAACCAGAATTCTGAGCCATGTTTGGATTCCTATTCAGATTCATATTCGGATTCCTGTTAATATTCATGTTAGGATTCAAATTAGAATGCATATTAGAATTCAAATTAGGGTTTATAGTTGGATTCATGTCCCACGAATCTGTATGCATATTTGAATCTCTGGGTATTCCATAAGGATTTGGCGTGCCCGGCATAGAAATATTTGACCCATAATTCCACTGATTACCGCTTCCAGCAGGGGTATAATCGTTTGCAGGAGTAACAGGCGTTGTATGAATTGGACTCGAAAGTGTAGCCGGGTTTATATTAAAATCATGAAGAGAATATAAATCTCCTACAGGTGGTCGAGGAGGAATTGCAGCCTTTTCCTTTGCCAGCCTTGGGTCCAAATTTTTCTCCTTTAACATTCTCGCACGTATTCTCGGATCGACGGGAGGTTCAGGCGAAGGACTTCGGTCCTTGGCACCAGTAATAAAGGCATCTAGTTTGAGAGTCATAGGAGCTATCTTCACGTTTCCGGTCTGCTTTCTACGTATGGGTGTTACTGTTTCAAGTTCTTGAGCCTTGGCTGCTTCTTTTTCCTTTTCAGCATCCTTCTCATCTTTAGTCTGTTGCTGCTGTTGTAATCCGTCTTTCAGAATCTTACTTTGGTTTTTTATTAAGTCCTCCAAGTCTGCCATAGAAATCAATGGTATATCATTTACTTTCGGTGGAGCTACAATTGGTTGAATTTCAGGCGGAGGCACAGGTTGTGGAGGTTCTTCCGGCTTTTTCGGCGAATTAGATCTTTCTTCGGAGAAAAGTTCAGGGTCGGGAGACTGAAGACCCATTTCTGGAACATTCAATGGGGAATCTGATCGAAGATTCGTGTCATTCAAATCAGCATCAAAACTGTCATAACTATCATCGTCCACAAAAACTTCTTCCAACTGTTTATTTTCTACTGGTTTTGGAGGTGGAGTATAAGACCTAGGAGCAGGGGCGGCTCTCTTGGAAATATTGTTGCCGACGAGTTTTGCTGCTGTTACCACGTCGTGACCAGTGACGATTATTGGTTTCCAGGTGTGCATATCTTGTTTGGGTGATGCTGGTTTTTCCTCCAGCATGTCCCATTCTTCATCAATACTCATGTCACTATCGCGCTTCGAGGACTGTGGAAACGCCCCGCGACTGATCGACTGGACTGAATTATCGTCCGTGTCATCGTTTGAATTCTCTGACGCATCAAAAATTTCGCCATCTTCAGGACTTTCAGCTTGACTTTCCAAGTGTTCGATAATGGCATCATTATCAATGTCATCGTCGACAGGAAGGAAACTATCGTTAGGACTAAACGGTGGGGTCGGACTAGACGAGGGACTAGACATTGGACTCATACCTCCCTCCTCAAAAGTGGCGTCCAAATTGCCGATTTGATGAAATCGTGTGTTACGGAGCGATCTACAAAATATGGAAAAAATAATAGGGAAAAATTAAAGAAATGTATACTTCTAAAACAATTTTCACATTTTCAAGTTAATAGAAGCTTGTTACTAACATAAGCAAAAGAAAATTTGTTAATAATATTTGTTATGTTAGATGGCTTAAGGTAAAGTAAAATACGTTTGCGAGTTCAAACGGGTTTTTTTTTCTTCTATTTGTCATAAAACGGGGGGACTTTGATACGACAAAAAAAAAAAAATAGCGTACGCATATAAAAACATGTTTTTAAATTTGCGGAATTTGTGAATGTATATTCTCAGAATTAGAAAAAAATATAATAACCATAAGAATTTACAAAAAATTCAGCAAAAATAAATCAAACTTTAAAAAAATACAAGGTAATTTTACACACGTAGTCTGAAAGCTCATACATTCATATTATTGATCCCTATGCTTTCTACGGAAATAACTTTCCCTTTAGGTTCGATTTATGTAAGTGCACAATTGCGAGTCGGCCTATTTTTGCACAAGATTTTTTTGCATATAGTTTTTCAAGTATATATCTTATAAAATATTTTGAAAACGAAACAAAAAGTTTTTTATGATACTGCATCATCTTACGAATAAAAAGCTTGGAATTGTGTACTTGTCGCCCTGATTTACGCTAACTAAAATTGAATATTTATAAAAATCTATCAAAGATAGGCGAAAATGTTATTTTATCTTAAAAAGCTTTTAAAAAATCTCATTATTCTGAGAATTGAAATGTTATTATTTATGAGTTAGTTTTCAAATTAATAATATAAAATTGTAGTTTAAGATATTCTGTAATACTCACGATGAAACAGTTGAGAGACTATCGTCATTGGGTGCTTCTATATTGGTTTCTTCTCTCAGTACCTAGAATTGGGGTAAAGTTATACAAATTAAAAATCAAAACAACAAAACTTATCACATAAGTTTACCAGAATGAAATGTATACAGAAAAACTAACACTGAACAATATGTCTTGCTAAATCTTAGCCCGAAGTGAAACAATTTAACGCATTTCACTGAAAAGGTGACAAGTTACTGTCAAATGACTTGGAAACAACTTCAGCCAGACAGCAAAAAAAAAAAAAAAAAGAATACTGAATACACGATCGATATGAGAAAAGAAGGCCGCGAAGAATCTTGATAATTTAATATTCCAAGGCTTATTTAATATCTACTTATTATTTTAGAGTGATATTTACCTCTCCTACTTTGTGATATAATTTCTCCAGTACGTCTTCACATCTTCGTAAAGTTTCCATTTTCAGCCTGTATAATTAAAAAATTAAAGTTATATATACTACAGTTACACTTTTAACCAGATGAGAATTAACATGTTCATTTTAATTGACTTTTATAAATTTAATAGATTTTTTTAATTTAATACATACATGAGGTTCAAAATACGTACTTTTTTTTGGACTGCGTCAGTACTTCATAGAGACATTCCATCTTCTTCAGTGACTTGAGATCATTCATTTGTCGATGCTTTTCAATCATCATCTCCAGGAATGGAATATACCTTTTAACATCCGAGAATCTCCTGTCGTATTCTTCGTCGTCACTGCCTAAGAGATGATGCACATCCAAATCAATATCGTCAGACATCGACTTCGATAAGTCGTCCATATTATCGTGCATAAAGGTCCTTCCAGTTTCGATAGTCAGCAAGAAGTTATTTGCATCATCCTTAAAATTTACATTCGCTAATCTCTTGTCGAGACTATCCTGAGAAGCACGGCTTTCTTTCTCATGTTTCTCCCTATGTTTTTTTTCCTTATGTCTTTTCCGTTCAGACCTGTCTTTCTTTTCTGACTTGTGTTTCTTGTCCTTGTGCTTCTTGCTTTTCTTTGGATTTTCGGGTGGTAATTCTATGTCTGCTAGATTTATAGTCTCGATGTATTGAGACACATCGATCTTGTTGGTAGGTTTTTCTTCCTCGGTTTCTGCTCTACTTTTAATCAATGTAGCAGCAGGGCGAGTTTGATCGAAAGGTGGAGGTTTATCTGAATTTTCGTCTTCGTCAAAGTTACACAGCAACGCAGGCTCAGTTGCATGTGGACTAGGTGTTCTTCTGAACCTGCGAGTCCTGCCGAACATATCCACTTTGTCGAACTTGCTCACGACGTCATACTTCTTTAATACGTTGAACCTCCTCATTGTGTCGTTTGGAAATTCTTTAATTAAAATATTATCAAAATTTACTTTTCGTTGAAAACGTAAAATATTGGCTTTTCTAATGGATTTGAGACTTTAGTCAAAAGTCTAATTAACTATCAGAATTTGAAATACAATAATTATTTATTAGAAAATAATTAGAACAAAATTTACAAATTTATCAAAATATTTCAACCCAGGGTTATGCGATTTTTGGTTCTTTTATATTAAATTCGACAGTCTAAAAACATCATAATGTATTCATTTATCATGAATAACTAAAGTGTGATGGTGCTAGTCACGAAAAAGGAAGATGGCCGTTGTAACCATTATTGCTTCACACACTTAAAAAACTATACGAAAAATTGTCTGTCCCAATTAGAAATGTCAAAGGTTGCATGCCGCACAATAGTGTAAAGTGATATTTTTTGTGTTAAAATTCATTATATTTCAACAGAAATATTATAGACAGATGAATCATTTTGGAAATTATAGATGAATACCTACAGACAGTGTTTGGATCAAATGTAGTTTATCGATTATCATTTATTATTATTGTCTTGTAAGGCTGGTACATCAAAGTTCCGTATCACTGCGTTTAAAACTTATTGTACTACGTCTTTTTAATTCTAAAACCCCGATGAAATAGAGGTCTATACACGGGGCACCCTCGCTGCTAAAGTATCATTCAAGAGCTTTAGCATGAGTATATATACCGCCAGACGACTGCACTTCACTGGGTATGGGCTGTGAACATTTTTCTTTTACTAATATGGGCTTAGAAACACTGTATGAATCTAATCACAATCAGTGATAACCCGCGGCTGCATCCGACTTTTTTTAGAAGTACTCGCATTTGCCTCGACGTTTGGCCAGGGGAGAGGAAACTGCACATGATCATCCTCGGCGTCGAACCTGCTCGACAATAGTTGAAACGCAGCGAATACACAACTCGGTTGTACGTCGTAGATGGCCACCCATCCGAGTACTATCGCGCTCGAAATGGACTTCATGGTTCGGAGAAAAAAGAAATTCAAGATGCTAATTCGAAATCTTTAAGGTCTGGATCCGAAATCGAAATTAAAAATGGCAGATTCTCGGGGCTTTAATTTCAATCTCGAAGTGGAAATGACAAGATTCAAAATGGCGGATCCAACATTGACAGAAATTGTAACATAAACCCGAAATGACTGAGAACTACTATTCGGAGACTTTTCAAGTTACTTAGTTACAATCCGAAGTCAAAATGTCAACATTCAAAATGGCGGATAAAAATCCTGAAGCAAACCCGACATGACTAAATGTCTCGGGGGTTTTTCGGGTCATTTTGTTTTACAACTTTTGTCTCCATATCATATAAGCCATTTTGATTTTTGATTCGAAATAAGCGCTCCAAAAAGAGTAGTAATTTTCAGTCATATTGGTTTTGGTTAAAAAGTTGTGTTCGCCATTTTGAATGTTGACCTCAGATTCTCAATCAGCGACCCCCCTCCCCCCCCCAACCTACCGTGAATGATGAAATTTGATTCTTTAGGAACAATTCAGACCTTAAAGGTTTCGAACAGCATCTTCAATCGCTTATTTCGTCGAGACACGAAGTCCTGGATTAACTTTCAGACCTGATTTGGAATCAGGTATGAAAACATCTACAAAAAAAAGCATGTCACATAAAATATAATACCTAGGCGCACAAAGTACCTGATAAAATGAATGTTATCCAAAAACTGTTGACTTTGACATAGATTCTAAAAGTTACATTTTGTTTTGAACTTTCTCGGTATTTTCCCCATATTCTGTAGGTATTCATCTATAACCTCTAAAAGAATCCATCTTTCTCTGATATTCCTGTCGGAAAATACGAATTTTGACACAAAAAATGTTACTTTACTCCACTGTGCGCTTTTCTCATTTTTTCGTCACTAGCGCCACCAAGATTGCAGAACCCAATACATTTTAACAAACATCAGTTCTGAAAGAAATATGATTAATTAAATACAATTGCCGGATAAATTTAAAAACAAAAACTTAACCGTTTTTTCCTTTATTAAATTAGAAAGTATTAGATAAAATATTACATTATTTCTTAATTCTATTAAGTTTTGGTTAATATAAAGTAGGATATCAGGATAGCTGTAAGATCTGGAATAAGTTGAAGCCTTCTGAAGATCTTGTGTCATTACGATTTGGCAATCATTTTGATTTCATTCCATTTGCGTGTTGCTTGTTGAACATCGATTTAAATATGCTTCCTTATCTTTGCATGCACAATTTTATAAAAAAACTCAAATAAGGCACAAAAAATCTTAATTAGAATAGAGCCCCAGGTGAAAATAATTCACGTTGAAATCCGTGCGGAACTCGCATGAACCCTGGGCGAATTCCACGTGGCGTTATGGAACCTTTTTCCGTCCTTAATTTGGACGAATTTCTCGTGAATTATCTTTACCTGGACCAAAGGAAATTTTAAATTAATTCAAGTTTCACATTCTCAATAAATACAATGTGGAATTGCTTTGTTGAAATGCCTATATCTTTAGAGCAAGTGTGCCTTGTTTCAATAGTATTGCTTGATACCTTT
>UWNZ010316789.1:0-13006 GCA_900474215.1 Andricus inflator
GAAAAATTCCGAAAAATAACATTCCTGACACTAAAATTCCCGAATAATAAAATTCCTGAATAATAAAATTTCTGAATAATAAAATTCCCCATTTGGAAAATTCCCTAATTGGAAAATTCCCAAATAATAAAATTCTAGGATTGTAAAATTCCCGAATAATAAAATTCCCGTTTAATAAGATTCCCGGCAGAAAATTGACGAATTATAAAATATCCGAACTAGAGAATTCCCGAATTATGAAATTCCTGAATTTAAGAAATTAAATAATGTTATCCATAAATATTATTTATTTATTAAAAATACAATAATCAAATGTTTCTACAAAAAAAATCATTTTCAATGTTCAAAGTTTCTAAAATTATTGTTGAAATTTAAAATAACAATAATTTAAGAAAATTTATTTCTGGATGAAAATTTTATCAATTCTTGGTATTTTAAATCCAAGCCATAATTTTAGAAACTTTAAACTTTAAAAATAATTTTGTTTAATAAAAATATTTGATTATTGTATTTTTAATCAATAAATAATCATTATAAAAAAATTTTAATTATTTAAATTCGGGAATTTTCTAGTTCAGATATTTTATAATGCGGCAATTTTCTGTCGGCAATTTCATTATTCGGGAATTTTAAAGTGTCGGGAGTTTCATTTTTCGGGATTTTTCAGTCGTACTTTTGGACTAGGCATTTTGATCTTTTTAGACAATAAACTTTAATACTTTTTAAATCCTGAATTACTGTCGGTTTGCAATTTATTTTTGCTAAGAAAACACAAACCGCAGATTGTTCTACGCTTCTTCGACAAATGCACAAAGGGTATCAAACAAAATTTAAAAAAATTCGTCAAAACTAACAAGAAAATACGCTAGTTTTCATCTTTGTTTGCTGCCCGTCCTCGATATGTGTCTGTTCTTTTCGCACTCGCAAACGCTCACGCTCGAGACGGAAGACGATCGAGTTTTTCGCGCGTTCACTTCAACCTACGCCGGCTCGCTCATTTTTCGATGAAAAAATCTGAAGCTTTCCAAAAAACTTCTTTCAACCCTTATGAACAACTTCTCCACGGAAAGTGGTTCGAACTCGAAAATAAAGGAATTTGGTTATAAAACTTGTTTAAACTATTAACTATAAACTGTTATTGCTTTTGTTTCTCGATTGCGATTAAACATTAGTTTCACTAATTTTAATAATAAGCTTTGTGTAGATAATGCATACAAAATCTAAACATGCAGCAGATGCCAGTTATATTCATTAATTTGCTTACAGCAATTTAGAAAATGTAGAAACTTCAACTGCAATTTAAATTCGTATTCACCGATAGTAAATTTACTAATTCTATACCTTTTTTGAAAAATATCAATAAATGAGGCTAAGTAGATAGTTGAAATATACAAAATTGCATTTTGATAGGTTAATAACAAATTAATAAAGAACTTTATTGCAAAATATGTAGTAGTCTACTAAAGTATGATCCTGATCGTGTCGGCTCATTTTTGTCCCAAAGAACTCCTTTTTCCCCCACAATGATGAGGTCTGTTTTCCACTAATTTTACAAGTTTACAATAAAACTGAACAATGAAATTTCTCCACTTTAGTAATAAATCTCTCAAAAATGAACTTCTGTCATTTGACCTTTGAAATTTCTTATTCATCTTCCATTTCCGAGCTGCCACCTATGTGATTACGAGATCCATCGGAGGCGAACACCCATAATATCTTCTAACCATTTTCTAAAAAAGAATCATTCAAACGAACTTCTGTTCATTTCCCGGAAAGGGATTCGTTTTGGTGAAAAAAATTCGTTTTCGTACTCTTAAGAGGAATGGGAATTTAGCTTGTTACACGAGAAATCCGACCTTTTAAACGAATGTTCGTATAGCGATTCAATTAAACCTAGTTTCCAACCCCAAGCTTCGTTACCAATGATAGAATCAATTATCTGCAGAATTCATCCTTCCTATCTTTGAAATGAGCCTCCGATCCTCCGATGACGGAAAAAGATTACTTTTCTTTACAACGACGAAAAATTCCACGTTTATTTACTTTCATCTCCAAGATAAAATAAATTGCTAGACTCCTGAAAAATGACCAAGGATTCTTAGGTAAATAATTTTTTTAATTATTTACTCAAAGTCTGGACACTCCTCTGCAATTTTCATCTCTCGCGATTCTCCCCTTCCTCGATTGGAGATAAAAGGAAAACATAATGTGGGTCACTATAGTGCAGGAAGCTAGGAATAGGGACACCCCGTACGAATTTGAAAATTAAAATCTATGATTGCGTTAACTCGCTTAAGCGTTGCCCGAGGAGGAATTACAGGGATGTGATACAGGAAAGTTCCGAAACAATGCCACGGTACTTTGCCAGGTAATCATGCGACCAAGCATACGTTTCCCCCTTTTTGTCTAACTTCCTACCTCCGCCATGCACATGCATCCAAGCACATGTAGAGCTGCAAAAATACAAAGCTCGGAAAGTTCTTAAAGGCGGAAGTAAGGCCGCCGCACGTTGGGGTCTTCCATCGAGCACAATCGAACGCGACGAAGACAGAATTAAAACGAAAACAGGTTTCAGGAAATTTAACCCTCATGCATGTTAAGCATTCTGCACGAGACTGAATGACAGAGTGCACTTTGATAATCTTCTTCGCCAACCAATGACGAATCAATTAGACGACCTTTTATTGCCTCCACAAACCACTTAAGGATTATGAATTTAGCATTCAATTATCCAGTCGAAAATTATTTCTAATCCCAATACCATTCTTTAATTCCTTATTTACCATCAGAAGAATAAGTTAATTCTTTGTGCAACATTAGTAGAACCAAGCACATCAAAATTTTCTCTTGCTGGAGTAAGTTGTATGAACTACTCGAGCTTCGATTTAACTGAATTAAGACATAGCACCTTAAGCCACTCTAAATCGAATTTTTTTTTTTCATTTCCGCTTACACTGAAAACTGAAAGATAAAAACATTTCCAGAATCATTTTTAATTTATTACTCTGAATAAACTTGAGTTATTTGCAGTTGGACCAGCAAATCGAGAAACGACCAAACATTTAAAAAACAATTACTTTTATTAGAAAAGCTTATCCACTACTTTAAATTTTACTTGATATCGTATGAGATAATGTGATACTGAACGAGTTTGTTTAGAAGTTCTTTAAAATACCTACGATTTCAATAGAAAATTTTTCAATTTAAAGCACTACTAATTGTATATATTTTTTTAACTTTATGCACTAATTGTAAAATTTTTTAATTTATAACGCTCGAATTTAACAATTTTACTTTTATAAGTCTCAACATTTGTATTAGTGTAATTCGGAATGAATTTGTTTAATACTTGAATAACCCCAGGTGGAAAAGTTATATATAATTTATATATAGTGGACAAAGCACTGATATTTTTCATTTGTTTTATATAGACAAATTTATAAAAGAAATAAAAAATATTATCTTGTCCACTATTTGTAAGCTATGTATAACTTTTTCACCTGGGAACGGAAAAATTGTTTGAAAACCTAAAAAAGACTGGGAATTTTTTTCTAGTGTGAGTTATCACCGCGATATTATTGTCGCTACGTGTACTGAAATTTCGGTACGAATGGCCGGATTTTTCCGGTAGGAGTAGCAAAACTTGGCAAAGGGACATTTTGTATCGAACTTTCGGTACAAATAGCCGTATTTTATTTGTACATATAGACACTGCCTTTTTGGTAGCATTTGCCCTGAGTTTTATTCTTCTAAGTTACCACTGGGCATCATTTTTATTTTCCTAAATTGCCATTTGTCATCATTTTTATTTTATCGAATTACAATTTGCTCTAATTTATATTTTTTTGAATTACAATTTCCCCTAATTTTTATTTGACCTTATTACCATTTGCCCCAATGTGTATTCTCCGAATTGCTATTTTTCTTAATTTTATTTCTTCCAAATGACCATACAACTTAAAATCACCTGCTTTCGATTTTTTATTTGAATAATCAACCAGTTTTTACTTTTTAATTTATTGTTTATTATATCCT
Source organism: Andricus inflator (assembly GCA_900474215.1). Lineage (NCBI taxonomy): Eukaryota > Metazoa > Arthropoda > Insecta > Hymenoptera > Cynipidae > Andricus > Andricus inflator. The sequence goes on from UWNZ010316789.1 coordinate 4,036, forward strand.
ACATCTCCAAAAATTCTGATATGTTCAATTTTGTGGTATTGAATTAATATCGGTGTTTGTGTATTTGTGTTAACTCTCTGTTCGTCTCTGAACGATCGAAGCTTCATAAACATTCCCCATCATAATCCCGTCCACTTCAATTTGCCTCAGAGCACCCCAACCAACCTCTGCCTATAACTCCTTTCTCTTTTATGGTAATCCGTCTGCCATGAAGCTATAATCCATCCTGTATGGAATACCTTCTTTTTTTATTAGAATTTACAACTTGGCCACCAATATTTCTCAAAATATTAAGCAACATCTACCTTTTATACAAATACTCTTTGTAAACAAAAAATAAAAAACAGAAAAATGTTTTGAGCAATATCGGTGCAATTCACTCATTCAGCTTTTTTCACTTTTATGAATTGAAAAGAGCTCTATTGAGGAAAATCTGTAAGCTAAAAATGTTACTACTGTACATAGATAAAAAATTTCTAACCAGTACCAATTTTGGAAATAAAGTTAAAAAATAAAAATTATAAATCATGTATTACCTTTCGTACAAATTTGTTTTACTGAGAATGGTTCATGGAAACTGTCCAGAATTCAACATTCTCGCGGTACTAACCTACGGATATTTTTCCTGCTTGCAGATCTCATCTTAAAATGAGAGCGGAGTTGATTTCCGACCACAATTTACGAACTATCGTGAGTTCGGGAAAATGCGAGAGACAGGATCTTATCGGAAGAGTTCGAAATCGTTTCAGCGAGTGTGTTCAGTGCGCGTAAGAACAGAACTTTCTACTTTCTAGTTTGTGATCGATCGTCAGAAACTAGTAGCGGGACACTGACGTAGACAAAGTTGACAGTAAGTGAGATATGTGAAGGAAAGAGGTGATCACAAGAAGAACAGAAGAGAAGGAAAGATTAAGGAGAACAAGAAGAGGGAAAGGGGTTAAAATAAGGAGAGGAACAAAATAAGAGGCCAGAATAAGCTAGGAAAGAAAATTTCGAAGGGGGCGTGTCTGAAGTTGTTTTCGATATGGAGATTGCGAGGCACATCAAATTCATAACATCTTCCAACTTCGACAAGAACAAAGTACCTGTGCTTGAAACCAAAGCGAAATTCATATTCCTGCTAGGTCCACAAGGACGTATTTGACTTTCCTTTGATCCCGATCACGTTTCGACCCAAGCAATGCATCGCCTTAAGGAAAATCAAGAGATACCTGAGCAGATCGTCTTAGCTTAGGGGACAGGTTTAGATTCTTAGGAGACAGCAGGCGTAACGAGAGTTAACGGAATTGAAAAGTCAACATGGATTCGACGAAATTGGGAGGCCCCGCAGCGGAGAGTCCGAGATCTCACTCGCCTACTCTCGCAAGTTACGTGATGACTGAAGACGGGAATATTGATTACATTATTAGCGATTACATGGAAAGACTCGGAACGCGCCTTAACATTCTTGAGACTGAGCTTAAGTACGCTTGGAGGGCTCTTGATCTTTTGAGTCAGGAATATATTAAGATGTGGCAGCGTCTGGAGAAATTGGAGGGTCTCTTGTGTGAGCAGCAGACTGTGATCAGTCAGTTGATTGAGTTTTACAGCACTGGTGGGAGCCACGATCGAGTTGGTACGGTTGAGGACACTTTGGTCAATCAACAGAGATCCGAGAGTGAATTAGATGCGATTGAAAAGAGTCTGGGTGCAGCCATTGGTATTGAGGAGACTAGTGTGCTCAGGGAGAAATTAGCGCAGCAGGAGCTAGCAAGAATGCGTGGCTTGGTGCAAGATAGTACTGTAACGGCGGTGGTCACTGATATACAAAGGAACGTGCGGAACTTGGAAGCCTTAGAAACACTGGAGGAGGAAGAGGGAAACATTCCCGACGAGGCGTTTTATAGAAGTTTAAATAATGCCTACAGAGAGGATCTCATTTGTGGGGATGCCTCGAGACCGACGTCACAGTTAGGGATGATATGGGAAGAGGCAGAGGAGGTGGAAGATAGTAACGGAAAGAAGGAGGTGGAAAGTAGCACGCTCGAAAATTCTGCAACACAGGAGAAGGTAGGAGATGAGGAGCAGAAGCATCAGTCTCAGGAGGAAATTCAACAAATGGCGATAAAGAAGGAAAATGAGTTTGAGGAAGAAGACGGAGAAATTTTTAGTGCCGCTGACTACAAGACTTACAGAGGAAATGCTCCCTGTGTGACGGAACAAGACCTCGCCCAAGTTTCTAGACTTAGTGCCATAGACAAAGTAGCCCTTGAAAAGCTTCAAGAACTCGATAGGCTAGATTCCAAACTCCAAAAAGACTCCCAGAATATAATAGAACTCCAATGTATGCTCAGAGATTCCCCGAAACGACAGTACGCTACGGAAACTGAAGCCAAGTTGGTAGAAGAAGCGAACAGCATAGACGAGCAGATTAGAAAAATTTACGCTGAGCCAGATCTTGACAGCTGGATGTACTCCAAAAGTCCAGGATCAACTGGGAGATCCATATCCCGGGTTAGCACGGATAGTGGTTTAACAACTGATGGGGACTTCACAACCAGATCTTTGTCACCTAGACTGTCTGGTACTTCCAGGAGCAACGTGGACTCGATGTCTTCAACGTACACTCCACCTAGATTAGGCTACACTTCAGCTCTGCTTGAGAAAAGCCCTGAACCTGTCGTCCAAATACCAATTGATGTTGGTAATTTCGCAAAAGGGTACGCTGAAAATAAGGAATTAACTGATCTGATGGTCGAGAGCTTTGCAGCAGTGACGTGCGCTTCGCCTATAATTTATAATACTGCGACGGATAAGGTGGCGTCCCCAACCCCATCTGGTGGAAGCATACATAGCTTGCATAGTACCCAAAGCATCCACAGCGTTAGAACTAGGCAAGATGGATATTTCGGAAGTGCTGCTAGATTAAACTTGGACTTCCAGGAAAGTAGGACACCTCCAAGTCCCTCGCCAAGCTCGCCACCTCCACCAGCACCTCGCGATCCCTCAGAAAGTTTCCTTGTGTCTTCTATGGAACAAAAAGATGTGGATATTAAATGTGCTCAAAGTCCCAGCTTCCTAAAAAATTCTGATAAAATGGCTGCCTTGGAACAGGGACGCCTCAGTCCTCGTACCCCTCACTCGCCAAAGTCGCCTCGGGTTTCGCCAAAACATTTGCCTAAACCAAGCAGCGCCAATATCGTAGCAGCTAAATCGGATTCGGGTCTTTCATCAATGAGTGGGTGGAGTAGCCTTGATAAATCACCAAGTTCGCCTAAAAGTTCGATCACAAAAATGTTGACCTCCTACTCCTTGGATCACGGTAGATCATCACTTACTCAGACTGCGCAGCCAATAAGAACCGCCAGCCCAATAGCCGTTATCCAGGAAACGAAGAGCTCAGTCATTACTCAGGAACCTTTGTACGATACTCCAGAAGGTAGAGATACTTTACTCGCAGCTACAAGTCAGTACAATGCAGTAGTTAATCATCTATCATCTCTCACTTCAATCAAGTCTCCCATTGTTCAAGATGATTACAATTTCGTGCCTCCGCCAGCTCCTGATGTTCCCACTTGTCAGAGTCCCAAGAAGCGAGGACGTCAGCTTAGTTTTGATGAAGGTACAATTGAAAGCACAGTTGACTTTCTTTATAGATCAGAACAACCAGCAATATATTCCGTAGCAGGCAGCAATCGGACTCAAGCAATGACTAATGTCTACACCAGTGGTGCCGGAACATATGGACCTAGAACAACAACTACTGGATACTATCCGGATGCGATGGAACAGTTTACGAATTTTGAAACGTATAATACCTCTCAATACGGTGACACGCAACCATCTACTGGATTATCACATGGGAGAAAGCCACCAATACGTGCCATGTCTTACGGAGACTCAATGACGAATGCGGAATATAAAGCAGCCTTGTATCGAAACATGTTTCCTACGGGAAATATTACAGATGCTCTCTCCTACTATCCAACTAGTGCAAATCTCCCTAGAACTGAAACCGAATCTTCCTGGCTCAACTCAATGGAGAGTCACATACCACATGATTCGACATCTTCCAGCATCAGGTCGATGACATCTGAGGGGAGCTATACGCAGAGTCCATACGGAGACAGACGATATCCACAACCTCCGGCCTATCAATCGCATCAGTATCATCACAACTATTCAAATCAAAACTACGCACAAGCTTATCATCAGCAGTATCACATGAGTCAACGCCTCCTTGCTACGGAAAATGCACAATTGACAGAAGGTTACCAGAGACAATGGCAGAGAGAGCATCAATATTCCCAAGATAACGAAATCAGAAAGCCAACAGCGGATTCAACTCAACAAGGAGAGTTTTACGACGCATCCAGTGTCATAGTTTCTCAATCAGGGTATATCAGTATTTCCGCAGACATTAAGGACAACGAGCTAGAGACTAGTAAAATGTCTAAGAAAATTAGGAGAGGATCGTCGCTTAAAAATGCTATGAGTTCAATGAGTAATTGGCTTCCGGATTTGCATTTGCCCAGGAGACATAGAAGTCAATCTTTACCCGGTGGAGTTCAAAGAGAGGATCTTGAGGAACCACTGCAAGAAGCCTTAGCTCAACAGAGACCAGAAGTAATGACAAATAGAGGTCGGCATCAGACTGCTAGGAAAAAGAAAAAAAATTTAGTTTCTACCGTTTCTGGAATATTACAAAAAGCCAAAAGAAGAAACAACCAGTCATCTCAGTCCTTATCGGATCCGGAACAATCCGAAACAGAGTGGAGCAGTGGCAGACAAAGTGGTTTATCGGAAGATGAGGATAGTGTACTCTCAGACGCTAACCAGGACCCACCTTTCTTCGCAAAAGTAAAATCCAGCAGTACCAAAAGAAAATCACCACAACAACCAATTATTTCTCCGCAACAACAACTTACTTCACAACAACAACGACATTTGCAACAACAGCAATTGCAGCAACAACCACCAGTTCATCAACAACCTCCGCTCACTCCTCAACAAAGAGAGTATCTACTTCAACAACAGCAGCTATTGCAACAACAACAGCAGGCGCTGCAACAACAAATTCAACAACATCAAGAACAACTCCAAAAGAAGGTTGCAGAAGAGCATTGGTTGCAAGAAAAAGAGAATGAGCAACGGAAATCTGAGTTAAGCGAAACCGAACTATCAGACCAGGTGTGTGGTGTCGAAGAAGAAGCTTCTGGTAAGAGTACTGGTTCCGGATCAGGAGGATCCACCATATTTCCCACTGTAGGCGATATCAAAAAGTCTACAGGTAGCTCTGACGAAGCCCCAAACGAAAAAGCCCCCAAGATGCCCCCCGTTACTCTGATGGGAGGCGCGAGCATGGAATTTGCTGTCTCTAGAGCGCTAGGAAAATATCGACAAAGACAATCCTCCACAGTCTCAGACGAACAAGGAATGAATGATGATGGAAGTATTGACAAAAAATCTGACGAAGGTAATCAACAATCCTTAGATGCAGACTTTGAATTCCAAGAAGACTTTTCTGAGAAAAGTGAGAAATCCAGTGGAACCAAGGCACCAGAATTGGTAACTAGCATTTCCGAAGAAGCACCAAATTCTGAAGGCAGTCCTTCTGCATCGAGTACAAGAGGTTATGGTCCCCCGATGGGTGGTAGCACTCGTTTCCTCCCTAGACATCAACAATCCCTAGAGATACCTTGGGGAGGATCTAGAAGTGGGGAAGGAGACGAAGACAACAGAAGTACTCATTCCTACAGAAGTACATCTCGAGTTTCTTCCAGGCGCCAAAGTACTGAAGACTCAATTGACTCAGAAGATGAATGGTACTGTTACGAGCTGAGGAAACTCGAAGAACTCGAAAGACAGTCAGAAGTTGAAGTGGAGATGAGTGAACTTTTAGTTGAGGTTCCGGAAGAAAATGAGCCTTACAAGCCAGATGAGGACGTGAAGGAAAGAATGTCCTTTGTACTTCGAGAACTGAAACTCAAAGCAAGACCTAAAGACCAGGTGGAGGAGAAGAGAGATCTGATGAAAGAAGAAACTGATACAATCAAGATGAACGGCACAGTGATGGGAAGAGATCCTCGCCTTCAGAATGGGGAGAGACATCGAGATGGAAAACCAATCCCCAAAAAGAAGCCAATCGAGAGTATCGAATCAGTTTTCGCTAGGGTGACGGATTACCATACTTGGGCCCACGAGGAAGAAGCCAAGAAGGAAAAGAAAGCCATTCCGACAGAAGAAGGTTCTTCAGGTGAAACTTCCGGGCCTGACAGTCCGGTGCACTCCATGGACGAGGACGAGGACGAGATGCAGAAAGACCTGGATGAGCATCAGTCTCGCAGAAGCTCAAGCGGTTCCACCCTCCGACATGGTGAGAAGCATCTTCAGGGCTCCGATTCGCTGTCGCGTGAAGGTAGTGTAAGTGTACCACCTAGCGAGGTCTCAGTCAGTATCCCTGGTGGTTGGGATTCAGAAAGCACTGTCATTGAAGGCGAACGAGATGATGCTGGCAGTGCTGAAACCGGAACCACCGCCACGCTAAGTCTTCCAAAAATCAAGATTGACTCCTCATCGTGTGGGAGTTCCGACATCACCCTGAAGGAAGGTCAAGTCAGTCCAGGTCCTCCCGGATCTAAGTGGAAGCTGCTCAAGGCGCTCAAGGAACGGAAGGCGGAAGAAAAACTTAAGGAAGTCGAAGATGCCTCTAAAGAGGCCGCTGCCCTTACTCAGGGACCTACGGCAGTGAGTATCATGATCAAATGAGGGCACGATTCCTTCTGTAAAGTGTATTCGAGATTTGGTGGATGGGTTAAGTAAATTTCTACGGTCTTTTAACCTAATCTTTGTACTTCCACTTACGGATCCCCTTGTATCCTTTTTTTTGTTGGAGCATCGTAAAGCTTCATCAAAATCGAATACACTGTACGCCGAAACCTACGAATTTATCTAACAGTCAAATATTTCCGAAAGAGTCAATATTTCATGAGCGAGCGTAATCCGTCGATATTATATGACTAACTGAATGCAAAGGTACTAGTCAATTTAAGTAAAAACCAGAGACGTTTGGCAAAGCGAGAAGCCTAAAGTCGGGCAACGATTATTACTAAAAATTTGTTACGTGAAATATGTTTTAGGATAAGCATCTGTCGGTGATGCGGCTCATACATGCATAAACTTATTGATAAGTACGCTGGAATTAAATTTAGATGGTGCTTTACAGTTAATACGCTTTAAGGTAGTATTAATATACTTACACGTGGATGTGGCTGCGTAATCATTTCGGTAGAATTGACGAAGTAATTCGATTTAGCTGATACACTCCGTAAGGCAAGTAAACACAAATTTGTGTTTATGTGAACATGAGTGCGTGATGTCAAGGTACGTGTAAATGTCCTGCTTACAGCCTCAAGCCTTCCAGTTACCAATAATAAATCAATTAAATATAAACACAATTTCTCTACAAATCAGTGATACGTCACGTAGCAAGAACCTAGAGTTGTTGTTGATTCCAAAATAAGCGGATTATTAATTACGGTTTATCTGTCGTAATCGTCAAAATATTCACGCCTTAATGAAATTTATTTCGAAACAATGATAGAAGCAAAATACTTTTAAAGCAAGGTAGCAATTAAAAAAAAAGTAAGACGCAGTCACATCCAAACTATTCATTCGAGCAATTCGAAATCACTCGTTCGTTATCACACATATCATTAAATTCCAAAGCCCATATATTAACGCACACTTTTACAAGGCACTCACTCCTCTTTATATCACACATCACGACCATATCAAATCGATATTTCGCCTAGAGTAATGCATCGTACCTTCATTCATTTGGACCCATCTTTTTTACACGAGAAAATTAACGGCAAATAAAGTACGTCTTAAAATGAATCGTACGTGATTGCTGATACGATTCACCACTTGTCTAAGGATTAAATTAATTATTTCATCAATATTTAATAAAACAAAACATACAGAACAATTCGCGGAGCTTCACTTTTGGCAACACTTTGGAAATTTAGGAATGATTTACACCGATAAGTACTATAATCCTTCACACATTTTCTATCAATATTTCGAGGAAGTTTCTATGCTTGCTAACATTTTATAGGACTAATTGTAAGTCTATACATTAAGGTGGCAGTAGAATTAGAAATTTTCTAGTTTTGTAAACCTTAATTCGGAATTGTCTTTCTTTTAGTGGAAAAATAATGTATATTAGTACTTTTTTCTTTTCAGTTAATTACAGGTCGCGCTAGTCCGTTTTTTACAGAAAAATTAATTTGGTCGTTTCATTATTTTATTACAAATTAATTTATTTCTTGGAAGAATCAACCTTAAATTCTACAGGGAAAAAATTTATTTTGTTCCGGACATTATTGACATTGAAAGATGAAAATTCGTAATTTAGTCTAATAAAATCTCTTGAACGACCCTGAAACATGTTTTTATGACGAATAATGTAGGTAGGAGTTAATCTACAGTAAAATAACAGTAGCAAAAGATATTTAAAATGCAAAGAATTTTATTTTTGAGTTTGTCATGATTGCCATTGACAGATGAATATTCATATCTGATTAGAAGAAAACGCTGTAAAAACACCGTTAAACATGGTTTGTCAGGCTAGCGCAACCTCTAAATACTTCTTTTAAAATAATGTAACACAATAGTAGATTGCGTATCAAGTGGGAGGCGACGTTCTTTTCGTGACGAGTGCACAGTTTTTGGACTCGTCACGAAAAGGGCTTCCTAGGAGACACGCACGATACTTTTTACAACAAGATCATGAAAAGGCAATAAGTTTAGTCGAAGATGGTTTGAGAAGGAGCGTGGAGGGTCCAGGGTGAAACTCTGGTGGGGGTGCAGAGGGCGAAGCCCCCACCGGGGGGTTAAGAAAAAACCAATTCTGATCGTATAATTATATGACTTTTCTGGCAGCAAATCCAGAGTAGCGTGTTGTGCCGTTTCGCGCATTTCAGGAGGT